>CAJHQP010002256.1:0-90332 GCA_905132765.1 Moricandia arvensis | reverse complement strand
ATAAAGCCTGTATTAGTTTCCAATGTTTTTCTCAAAGACCGGGAATTGATTTGAAGAAAGTATTCTCTGGTTAATGGATGCAATTACGCTTAGATTTTTTATGAGCTTAGCGACATCAAAAATCTTGAAATTATCTATAAGACGTTTGTGACTGTATATTTGTATGTATCATCTGGACAATAAATATATACATAAAACTCTCTGAAGGATTGAAAATGCCAAAAGCATTGAAGCAAATCTAGGCGAGAATTGTTCGGTCAAGTTACAACGACCACTTCAACAAATTAAAGCAATCCAGATGCATGTACAATCGCTTAAGTGAATATTTTGGAGAAATGATATGTGAATAATGTTGATATGTCATGCGTTTTGTTTAAGAATCGTCATCTGGCTTTGTGATCATTGATGTATATGTTGATGACCTGAAACATTATTGAAACTCAAAAGGAGGTTGATGATGCACGAACTCATATGAATGAAGAGTTCAAAATGAAAGCTCTCGGCAAGAAAAAGTTTTTTCTTTGAGCTCCAGATAGAGCATTTCCGAGAAAGAATATTTTGCATCAATCAAATTATATGAAAGGTTATTGAGACCACTTTTATATGGACAAACGATTCCTTTGAGTACCCAAATGGTAAAATTGATCTCTTGATGTTGAGCGAGATTCCTTTTAGACCCTTGTGAAGATAGCGAAAAAATATTTAGGTCCTGAAGTACCTTATATGAGCGGCTATCAGTGGGCTTTATATCTTGGCAAATTTACTAGACATGATATTGCCTTTGCCAATAATTTACTAGCAAGATATAGTTCTGCTCATACTCGCAGGCATTGCAACGGAATAAAACATATATTATGTTACCTTCAAGGTACAATTGACTTAGTGTTAATTTATTTTAGAAAGCTCGTGTTTAGTATGGTTGTTTTGTAGATGCATGATACTTATCATATCCTCATAAAGCTCGATCGCAAACCGGCTCTGTTTTTCAATTGGTGGAACCGCGATCTCTTGGTGGTTACCATAAACAAAATATGGTTGCAACTTCGTCGAATCATGCAAAGGACTATTGTGCGTCACGAAGCATGTCGTATGTTGTGTGGCTTAGGTCAATAAGTCATCATAAACTAGATGCAAGTGGAATAGTTAACAAGAAAGAGCCGACAAAAATATTTGAAGATAATTTGGCTTATGTCACTCAACTCAAAGAAGGCTATATCAAGAGTGACATAGCAAATATATTCCTTCAAGATTTTCTCATACATACCGAGAGCACGGGAAAATCAAGAAGTGGAATCGAATATGTACAGTCATGCGAAAATCCGGTAGATTTATTTACAAAGGCTCTTCTCACTACAACATTTCGAAAACATGTCTATGGTATCGGAATACAATGCTTGCTTGATCTATGAAGAAAAGACTATGTCCCATTATTCGATGAGGGAGATTACGTCACTGTACTGTTTTTCCTTCGTCATGGTTTTTATCCCTTCAGGGTTTTTTATGACTACGTTTTTAACGAGGTAATCCGTAATATTAAATGGATAATCAAGGGAGAGTGTTAAAGATAAAGTTAAAACATCTGAAGTGTGATTATCCATTTTTCTCCACCGACTGAAGTGATCGTCTGTTATTTTAATATTTATACATTGCTATAAATAAAGGCAATACGCTTTGGTGTAAGATCAATTCACGACAGGAAAAATAATCAACATATCAGTTCATTTTTTCTTACGTCACCTCACATCAAAGATAATATATTATAATATATATATATATATATATACAATTACAACAGTATATCTAGCTCACTTCTATTACACAACAGTAATTTAATTTTATTGAGTTTTAAATGATTTTAAATATATTAATAAAATTAATATAATCTTTATTAAACCACTATGAAATCTCGCATAAAAGTATGAGATCTAGTTTTTATCATTTTTTAACTAAAATATTTCATTTAGATACTTTCATATCATTAAAAACTCTTTAAAACTTACCGTTTAAAATATATTCAATAATATTGTATTTAAAAGTAGCATATGAAATGTAAATTTTTAATAAAATAAGATTTTAAATGGATATATAAAATTTATATTTGAATAATAAGAAATTTATCAATTTAGTAATGAATGATATAATATTAAACTCTCAATTGTATATATATTGTCTTTGTTAGTTTTTTCGTTTTTTTCATGTGATCCCATCTTTCAAGTGGGTTAGCTGCAATTTGATTAGGATTGGGAATAAGCCAAGTAATTGGCATTTTCGATATAGTTGGTATTCAGCTTAATTTTGACGAGTAGTAACATTTAGATTTATACATAATTTATTAAAACGAGTACTTGCAATTACTTTTACTTTCTAAAAATGACGTATTTGAAATTTACTTCTTTTATTTTATTACTTATTATTTATAAATTATAAATAAATTATTTGATAATTATTAGTAAATTATTTAAAAGTAAATAACTTTATTATATATAAAAACATGTCATGGTTTTCATGTATTTACTCAATTATTGAAATAGAATATATAATAGAAACTCTAAGATGCTTATATAAATATATCATTTATGTTTAAATCATTTATAGAAATAGAAATATTATACTAGTTATTCATAATAATTTTAGGGAAATATATCTTTGTCCATTAACAAAAATAAGTAACAACACAAATAATGTCAAATGGTTACTTTATTATATTTGGTATTTATCTTGCACTTACAAATAATTTAGGTAGATTATTTGTAGACTTTACGAACCAAGTTACCATCAAGTAACGAATGAGGCCACAAAACGATTAATTGTGCCACTCCTAAAATGCAAGACATAAAAATTTAATAAACGAATGAACTAGATACCATTTATATTAAACCAGGTAATATAATAAACAAGTAACATAACAAATAAAGAATAATAAGTAACAAATAATCAAGTAATGAGTTAAGTAGTTAAAAAAAATGAACTTGTAAGTAACTTCTACTTGCGAGTAATAAGTTACTTTACTTATTATTCGACTTGATTGTAGAAATTATTTATTTTTAAAACCGAACCGAGTCAAGTAACAAGTATAAACCGAATATCAAGTAATAATACTAATGCTAAATTAATAAGTTTGTGTAGAATCTATTGTCTCTACTATTATTATGGTAACAAATATTTTTCATTACCTTTTAAATTTCAATATACACTCATAACAATTTTTTTAATATTACTTGCTTATAATATTTAGCTTATGTCTTTACAAAATATTTATCATTAAATTAATAAATTTTAAAATAATAGCTTTAGAAATAAATATAACTAAAATTAGCTTTCATATTATTTAAGTTTTAATACTCAAGAACTATATAAATCTATATATATAATATATATTATTTATATATAATAAATATATCTTTTGTTTATAAATATATAAATATATTGTTATTGTGTCCGGTTAAAACATAATCTGCTTTGATCTAGCCTTACATTCATTAATCACTTCATTTCTACATGATTTGTCATTTTCTTCAAAAGATGAAACAATCTTATCCATTAATATTTGCAACCCACAATTTAAACCATTACATATTAGTCACTTCATGTCTTAACATATTATGTCATTTACTACCAAAAAGACAAATAATCTTAGCAAACTATATTTATCAGCCCAGAGCTACTCATTGCATTATAGATACTTATTTACATAATTTGTCATTCTACCCAAAAAGACGAACAATTTTAATCTTGTTTTTTCAGTCAAGATCTAACATTGACATTCATTAGTCATTTCATTACATACTTATCATTTTTACGAACGGAAAACAATTTACCCATTAAATTTCATCCAAGATTTAATCATTGCTATTTATAGCCATTAATGTTTACATAGTTTGACATTTACCACAAAATTAAACAGTTAAACCGTGAATTTCTAATCATGCTTCTTCTTTTTAATACTTTATTACTTGAAACTACAATCATGAAATATTAGTTCGTCTTACTTGTCACTCAATATAAATTTTGTAACACAATAACCAAATCATTTTTTAGTTGAAAAGCTAATAGCCACTTAATCTAACTAATCGTTTTTGCCTTCATTTCTCTAATATAAATGTTTACAGGCTCTCGTGAATGATTACAAATTTTAGTTCATTCTTCTAAAGTGAATAAATTCGCTCTTGTTCAATCTACCGAATAAAATACACATTCATGTCATGTGTATTTGATGTTCCCAAATCCAATTATAGGATAACAAATCAAAAGATCAGTTTTGGAAGAGTATTAATTGAATAAAAAAAATCTTTCAACTAAGGACCACATATCTCTACAAAGTCGAATGATTTAGTGCACTAATCTGAAGAGATGTGTCAACTAGAAATGATCTAATGGTGCATCTGAACAAAGACATTATAAGTATATTAGTATATATTTCAATTGTTTGTACTCTTTAATCTCTAAGTAATATATTATACTAACCAGTTAAACTAATGAGATATACAATGAAGAATATTACTAGCACAGATGAGAATACAGAACGATAAAAATTTGATCATGTATGGCCTATCTTAGAGGCATTCAATTTATTTTCAAATCACCTCCTAATAGAGCTGATGCACTGCAAGAAGGAAATTCAAATGTTATGTTCATTCTCTAACCTTTCAAAATGAATCATCGCCATATCCCTGTATTGAATCCATTTCAACTAAATATGAATAGTGATGATGCCACTTTTAGTTTATCTAGAGACCTATGAGTGTGAAAAAGTAAAAGACTAGACAACACTGAGGAAGAAATTTATGGAGCAAAATGATAAGCTATTAAATGCACTTCTGAGAGAGAAAATGAAACTCAAAGACACAAAGTCGAAAATACAAAATGAAGCAAGAACATAACATATATCACAGATTTAGCCTCTATGTTGATCCAGCTCTCTTACGTATATTGAAAAACAAAGAACAATATTTGAGAATAGGAGCATACACGCCAACATGAAAAAGATGGAGAAGGTGTCAAAGCCAATATCATGGATCTCAATATCAAACATCCCAAATTCAGAAGAACACATTCATAACATTTATGTTACTACCATATAATTTCAAGGTGAAACTAAATATCACCAAATGATCAACAAGATTTTTCTCTCAGTAACTATCATGACGCTCTAGTGGAAACGAGTTCCTAACTTTTACCTTAGTGTTAGATTATATATTATGTCGTTTAATATTTCTCTTGTTGCATTATTTTTATCTTGTTAGTTTAATTTTTTAATCTATGTTTTACTGTTTATTTATTATAATATGACTTTTATTATTACGACTTCACATTAGTTTAGAAATCTATATAAATTATTAGTTAAAATAAAATAAAATAATTAAAAATAAATATAAAATTATTATGATATATATTTATTTACAATTGAAAAATTTATTAAAAATATTTTTACTCGTAAAATGAAATGAAAAAATAAAATAATATGATTCATATTTTTAGTTACATATTTGACACAAGTTAATAATAGTAATACAACTATATTTATTCATAAACATATACTTTTAATGTTTGGTGTGATTAATATTCTTTTTAATAAAATATATTAAAGGAACTAAACTTGAGAAATTTTATATGTTTTAAGTCAAAATGATTCGGTGGAAAAGACCAGAGTTAAACCCTAAATACCTAATTAAACCGGTTCAAAGAACAAAACCCTAGTTCTAAACACGGAAGAGACATTCTCCTAGATCATTCGCCGCCGTGACCAAATAGCTCTCCACAACCATGCAACGATGATTAAGCGCCTCAAATATTACTTGACTAAGCAAGCACTCCCGATGAAACACTCCATAGGGACCATTCGCAACCCGAAGGAGTCATCGGGCAACATTTCTTGGCGGTTGTTGTGCACACTCCGGACTGTGACTACAACGGAATTGTTTTGAGCCACATGAAACGCCTCCAACTAGTCGTCCAAACCCAGACATAAGAGTTCAATTCTCTTCTACAAAACCCTAGATTAAATGCCTCACCTCGCTGCTTCCTCAAGCGGGATATTCTTACAGAGAGAGTCGAAAGCCCAATATCTTTCTTTGATGATTCTGTTTTCAGCTCCACTGCATCGCTTTGATTCTTCCTCATCACTACACGACCAATGGCGAGAGCCTCTGAAACCAAGCTAAACAATAACAACAAAATATTGAAACTCAATAATCAACCAAAAGAAATAAAAAGCGTAAAAGAGAAGAAGCCTGTTGCAATAAAATATGGAGTGGGGTTGAAGATGGCTGAGTTTCTCTTAGATTAATCTACCTTTTTATTTTTTATGTTTCATCATAGCTTTGATTGTTGCTTTTGAAGGAGGAGCATCTTTTTGCTATAAATTTTCAGAAGTCGCCATACAAAAATGGATGATCTAATATTTGCGGAAAGGACACTTGCTTTTCTCTCTCCTCTCTCCGGGCGACAGAAAAGATGATTAGGGTTTCTTACCCGCTTCTCGCGCTGACGGCACCGGCCCTCACCACCACCTTTGAAATTTTCTCACCACCTTCCTCATCTAAATCTTTGTTTTCCTGGTCTCTTGATGGTGGTGGATTGCCAAGAAGAAACGGCGCCTGCCTTTTCTATTCTCGCCTTCGTCAAAGTTTGGTTGTGTTTGTTGAGAACCTCAAATTCTGGTCAGCTAAAGGCAAGCCAGAATTCCCGTCCAAGACGTCTCTCCTAGTGTGGACTTCAGTCCTTTCTGTTAGGAAAAAGATGGAATCTTTGGTATCCTCTCTCTCTATTCCAATTTCCTCCTCGACAGTAAAGCCTTTGCAAGTTGTGGAAGGTATCATTTCTCCAGTTTCTGTTGCAGGTACCTCCTTCAGCAAAGAGACTCCATAGCAGTCCAAGAATGTTCCAAACACTCCTCAGAAGGGTTTAGTACCTCCTCGTAATTTGGCTGCTTTGATTTCAGGTTCGGGCGAAACTGGAAAGAGTTGGGAACCCCTTCTCAGCATACTCGGTTGCCTCATTTCTGCTTATTCCAGATGAAAATCTCGAAGCTGCCAAAGAGGAATTCAAGGTTTTCATCTGCGCCAAGTTTTTATTACGATACTTCCGCCATGCAAGAGTCATCGGTGTAGTAAATTCAATGTGGGGCTCACTCAGAAACGAGAATATTGTCACATCGGATATGACCAGATACTTACCTTCTCAAAGTAATAACCTTGCTCACAGGGGAAATTATTTGGGTAGAAAATTTTGGATGATTGTTGGATGTCCATGTATGTTGCTCTGTGGTCGCCATAGTTGTCCTCGGGAAAGCCCCAAGTAACATCTGATGTGCTTCCGGTTGAATTTAGAGGGATTCCGTATTTGTTATTCAAAAAGTAGAGTCTCAGCAGAATTGCAACAGCGGTTGGAAAGCCAGTCTCGCTTTCTCCTGAAACTTGAGAAAATAAAACTTTGAAGTTGCAAAGATTTGGCAAAGAGATCTCGTTCTGCTGCTCCTACATGAAGGAATTGGTCAACATGTTAGCATTGTAAAAAGTATGGATACGAAAAAATATTTTGTCCTACTGCTCCTACAGGAAGGAACTGGTCAACATGTTATGTTTCGCAGAGATCAAAAGAGCCTGGATTCGGCAAAGAGACCTCGTTCTAGGTATGCCCCCTCGTTGAGAGAGAGGAGAAGGTTAGAAAAATATGCTCCTTAACAATGGACTATATGTGAAGGAGTCATTAAATGGATCAAGACAAAAAAAATAAACAATTGCTGAGGCTCTGTCTGACGCCCATGTCATTGATTCTTCTTCTCCTGAGGATACTACCTTAGTCTCAAACCCGCCTGAAGATCAGCGCATGCAATTGTGATCATAGTTTTGATGAGACTGAGGTATCGAGGGAAACAACTAGTGGCCTTTCCTGACGCAACATTTGAGGATCTTGCCTCAGTCTCAGTGAAGAACAAAAGCGTGTCAAGGTCACTGCCTATGAAACAAGTTATCACCCTTGATAGAGAACTTGGTGCATATGCAGTTATTGTTGTCCATGAAGAGTATAGCCCAATATCGGATCCCAAAGGGTGAAGAAAATGAGCAATGCAAAGGTCCTTTTCTTCTGCTCTCCAACTGGAAGAGTAGCCGAAAGGCTACAAAAAAAAAATCAAACATATTGATGTTTTTTCATGGAATGTTAGAGGGACTAATCATGAGTAGATGCCACACCACGGTCAAAGAGTGGATTAGTAACCACATGCCTCTTTTTTGGAGCGTATCTATAAATGCACATACAACCCAACAACTCAAGTCAGATATATAATGCTCTTCCAGTTGGTTGGAAGTTTTTTGCAAATTGGAACACCATTCTACAGCTCATATTGTCGTATTTTGGAATCCTAGTGTTATGGTGAAAGTATATCATGCTACGGCGCAAGTTGTTACTTGTGGCATCTTTATCTTGTCAAAGAATACAACTATCGCAGTTATATTTTTCTAAGGGTTCAATCTTGCTAGTGAGATTTTGGAGCTTTGGGATCAACTTAATCATTTAAATACCTCAACTCTAGTTTCGAGATATCCTTGGGAAGTTATTGGTGATTTGATCTTGTGCTCATCTCATCATTCTAGTCACCTTGGTTTGGAAGTGGATAACGTAGGAATCGAGGAGTTCAATTAGCTTTGCAAGATGCTGAGATTTTTGAGGCTAATGCTAAAGGTCTGGTATATACCTAGAGAAACAATTAGGATGATCTGCCAGTTAAAAAAATTGATCATGTCCTCTTCAACCAGCATTAGGTTGATAAATACCTAGACTCTTATGTGAATTCCTTGACCCTCTGCAATCAGATCATGCCGCCGGGATTAGTCTCTATGTCTTTGATTCATAGGAGAGTGGTAAAGCCATTTAAATTCTTTCATCACACCACTGAACACCAATAGTTTCTTTCACAAGTTGGAGAAGCATGGAATTGTGATGTATTCAAGGTTCACTTCAGTTCAAGTTCATGCGTTCCCTCGAAATCTTAAAACAGGTTTGAGAAAGCTGAACAAAACGCATTATAGTGGAATTTCCTAAGAGTTAAAGAACATACTTCAAAGTTATATCTTTTGCAGCGGCAACTACTCACTAATCTGGATCCTGAAAAATCTCGGTTGGAGCATCAGGAGAGAGAAAAATGGCAGACACTGGTTGCAGTAGAAGAAAACTTCTACCGCCAAAAATCTCCTATCCAGTGTCACCATTTGGGAGATAGAGATACTAATTTCTACCATAAGTCTGTGATTCAGAGAACTCACCGCAATCATATTCACTTTCTGAAGGACAAGAATGATGTGGTCATTCGGATCGTCAGAGGATATAAAAGCTCACTCGGTAAATTCCGTGACAAGTATTTTGGGCTCAACAATGTTACCAGACTCTCCCAGCTCAGTGGAAAAACTCCAGGACCTCATGCCTTTCAGATGCTCTGGCCTCAAGTGTCGATATTTGCAGAGAGAAGTTGGAGAGGTGGAAATAAAAAAAAAAATTTGTTTGCTATGTTGTTGGATAAAATTCTAGGTGCAGATGGTTATTCCACTGAGTTCTTTAGAGCTACATGGAGTCTAACAAGAGGGGAAGTTATAGCAGCAGTGCGCGAGTTCTTTAGGAATGGGAGACTACTTAAAGATCTCAATACTATCGCCATTGCATTGATTCCTGAATAACACGGAGCTTGTAAGCTTACAGATTTTAGGTCCATCAGTTACTGCAATACCATCTACAAACTCATTTCAAAGATTATTGTCAACAGATTGAAGCCAATATTGAAGGAATGCATCAATCCTAATCAAGCGGCATTTGTGAAAGGAAGAAGCTTAGGTGAGAATGTCCTTCTCTCATCTGAGTTAATCAGGAATTACAAGAGGGATTTGTGTCCAAAACGTACCATGAGAAAGTGGATATACAAAAGCATTTGACACGGTATATTGGGATTTGTCTAAAATCTCTTGGAGGCTCAAGGATTTCCTCCTCCATTTAGAGTTTGGATCAGGAATACATCTCATCTCCATATTTCTATGTGGCATTGAATGGTGAATTGGCATCCCCGGAAAGAAAGGCATAAGACAAGGGGACTCTATTTCTCCATACCTATTTACCATGGTAATGAAAGTACTCTCAAAGAAGTTAGCGAAAGCCGCTGATCTTGGGAAACTTTGACTTCATCCAAAATGCTCAGACCCAAGACTTACACAGATCGTATTCGCAGATGACCTTTTGGTTTTCTCTGATGGCTCGAGACTTTCTTTGACGGGCATTAAAACAACAATGGATGAATTCAAGAAGATTAGTGGCCTAGAGATGAATGCATCAAAGTCTGAGTTGTTTTTTGGAGGAAGTACTGATATCCAAGCTTCAATGATGAGTGATCTTGCAGGGATACAAACTAGAGTGTTTCCAACGCGTTATTTGGGGTTGTCTCTTAACCCAACTCAGTTCACAATGGCAACTCTCGCAGTCTTTCTTTGAAAAGATCACAATTAAATTGCATTCCTAGACTGTAAAGCTATTATCGTTTGCAGTAAAGGTACGCCTCTTTGCATCTGTAATATATGGAATGGTAAATTTTTGGAGTGTAGTTTTTGTTCTTCTAAAATCTTTCTATGAGAAAGCCGATTCTCTATGTGCTGCCTTCCTATGGAAGAATAAAACGTCCTTAGCTGCGGGTGCATGAGTTTCTTGGAACGTTGTATGCAAGCCAACGGCAGAGGGTGGTTTGGGAATTCACCTGCTTAAAGAGTTTCAGTTGGTGTTCAGGCTGAAGCAGATATGGAATCTTCTTCTCTAATGCGGGTTCCCTTTGGGTTGCTTGGCTGAAAAAATATTTTTAGGTGTTGCAATTCTGGCTTATGGAAGAAACCTACAGAGTATATGGACCTGTTAGAAGCCTGCTGCAACTGAGAGACACTCTCCCGGATTATCTCACGTGCGACATTTGAAACGGAAAGTCAACCTCTTTTCTGGTTTGATACATGGATAGATTTTGTCCATTGATTCAGTACATTGGCCAGTTCATGTTAGCTTTTCAGAGTGTAGATAGGTTGTGTGATGAAGAATCCACTTTGGGGCAGAGATGAATCGAAAATGAGATGAGAAGGATCTGGTTTAGACTTGTGTTTACTTGAATAAGAAACAAAGATTAAGAGAGACTAGATAGATTAGAGACTAAGAAGGGTAGACTAGAGAGAATCAGATTCAAGAACACTAAGTTTATTATGAAGTGGAGAGGGGAAATCCCCCTTACTCCCTTGAGGTTACAACTCGCCATTATAGGCTATATATATAAGCTTTACCAATTTCTGAACCATAAACCTAAATTTAATGGTTGATAATGCTTCAAGTAATGGCGACCAGGATGGATTCTTGGGTTGATCTTGGTGACTGATGATGATTGTTGAGAGGTTCCGGTCAAGGAGGAGACTGACGCATGATTGGCTAAGCATAGGTTGCCTCTTAATCTAGAGACAAAGGTGGCTAGATACATGGTCAAGCCTTTCTTACGCCAGATAACATGTCATTGACCACATCCTTTCTTTCCTTCCTTATCCACAAACGGTCACAAGACTTCTCAGGTAAGGCATCTTGCGCCTTAAGTTTGCACAACTTCAAATCTGGTCAATCCGGGAAAGGACTCGACATATTCTTGCACGGTCGATGTTACGGATCTCATGTCCGTGCCACTCGCCCTATTTTTTTCACAGACTCGCCAACCCTCTTTGAAGTTCAAATGAGAACATCTTTGGGTCACCCTATTTTTGCACGGCCGTACGGTCGATGGTACGGACCTCATGTCTGTACCTCGCCCTATTTTTGCACGATCGACCTTTTGCTCCCAAATAGTTCCCTAAGTCACTCCTAGACTTGTCCCTAACTTTGCACCAGCTTCAGGTTCTTCTGGAAACCTTTAAACACTCCTAAAGTCTTCTTAGACAATCTCCGGAAGTCTTGCCCTAACTTTGCGCAAGACCCAAACTCAACCCAACTCCTCCTTTGGCTCCATTTCTTTCTTCAAGTTAACATCCTCTTCAAGCTTGACTCTAAGGATCCTAATTCAAGCTTGGAACCTTGAAGAACTTCCTCATTAAAAACCTCATCAAGGAAAATCCTTTTGGTATAAAACCTTGATGAGGGAAAAAGAGTAAAGCCTCCAAGGCCAAGGATTAACCAGTGGGTCTTTGTGTCTTTGGATCATTGTGATGGACACAAAGACCCTAGATCATGGCCTCACTGTGATGCAAGTCTGATATGAATTTCCTTGCACATCACTAAGTCTTCTTGTACTCATCTCACACTGATCTTGGTCTATCCCCTTTTCACCTAACCTCTTGTTAGGTTTAAGTGCTCAGACAACCAGATACATCTACATTGAGTATCATCTTCATGCTAAGCCTTGGTTGCTTCTTCTTCTTGAATAACCACCAAGAACTCTCCCTCCACAGATCCATTGAAGCTTATCAATAGTAAGACCCCAGTCTATGCACATTCAGATAAATGCTTGTGTCGTTGATGCAACTAAGAATGAGGTGTGGTTCATACCGGCTCTCAAGAAGTGGAAACACTCCAGCTAGCACTGATGTCCATCTCTCCTCCTCACATATCAAAGGGGGATGATAGATATCTCTGGAAAAAAAATAAAACACTTCATTGGTTTCAGTTTCTCTTCCAAAGTGACTTCATAGTTCTTACGGGTACATTCTCCAATGGTCTATTGGCACAGGGTTATTTGGTTCAAGGAAAACATTCCGCGTAATGCCTTTATGTCATGTCTAGCGCTTCTTCGAAGACTCCCAGCAAAAGATTGGCTATGCCATTGGGGCTTAAATATTTCCGAGATTTGTGTTCTATGTGACCTAGAAAATGAGAATCATCACCATCTCTTCTTTGAGTGTTCTTTCTCCTTGCTTGATTTGGAAGCCATTTGTTTCTCGAGTATGGGCCTCTCCTCTATCAGATCTTCACTCAGCAACTTGGATAAATCAACCGCGCTTAAGCTCTGATGCTCATGCTTCTCCTGTAATCAAGCTCTTCTATCAGTCTGCTATCTACCTTTTCGGGATGCTAAAATGGGCTTGAAGCCCGCGGGCCTAAACGGACTTATTATAACGGATTGACCCATGAGCCTTTTATTAGCATATAAAAATAGACGGCTTATACGGTCCGCCCATTTAGGTCTGTCTCATTAATGGCATACCAGTTAAATAAACGGGTACCCGTTTATGCTCGTTTATGAGTTTTTTTTAATTATATTTAAAATGAATTTAAATATAATTTAAAATAATTTGTGTTTTTGAAAAAATTAGTTATATTGTATATAGTTTGTGTTTAAAGAAAAGTTTATGTTAGAATTGTGCTTAAAATCTACTAAAATTTGTTTATATTTTATGATATTATGAATGATTAATATTTATTAGAAGTATTTTATTTTATTTTCAAATTTTGCTTTATTTTGATTTATTATAAAGTTTTGAAATCAAATAAAAGCTATTAAAACTATATTAAGATATGAGAAAAGATTTTGACAAGAAATCGAATTCACAAAAAAAATGTAAACGGGCCTAAACGGGTAATTTCAAATTAAACGGGTTTAAAACTAAACGGGTCTAAACGGATATGGAATATAAACGGATTTGAAATTACAGGCCTTAAACGGGCAGAGTCTAAATGGGCAGAGGGCTCGGGTAGCCCGGTTTTAACATCCCTACTCCTGTTGTGGAAAGAGCATAATGCTCGTGTGTTCACTGCTCTCTCCTCATCTTCATCAGTCATCCTCACCTCTCTCGACCGTATGATGCGTGACCAACTCCTTTCTTACCCGGCAAGTTCTTTCTCCTCCTATCTACTCCTGTTCTATTTTTCTTGTACAAGGCCTCCTGTATTTGTTGAGTTGTTGGTTGTTTCGTTTCAGTGTTGTAATAAGTTGTTTAAAAACAATAATGTAATCCTTTCAGAAAATGGAAATCTTAACACCTTACCAAAAAAAAAGTGGCTGATCTAATTTGCTACTTTAAATTTCATTGGTATAAAACTAGTAATAAGGGGGGAAGGAGTGTATGCTAAATAAATAAAACACAAGCAAAACATTTCAAATTACATAAACAAAATCTTTAAACATAAGTGGAGGTCTTCAATCCCAACTAAAGTAGTCCTAGGACATGTACAACCCAAAACACCAAGGAACTGCTTCTCCTGATTTTGAACGAATGTTTGCAGATGAAAAAAGCTCTCTCTAAATATTGACATCTTCAAAGAAGGTAAGAGGAAGCTCTGGCGATACAGGCATAGTCGCAACACACTTGAACTGTGTAGGGAACCAAAATACAGACAGAGAAACATGTAAGTCTCGATAACATTGTGTTCTTCACATTAAAGTCGAAATAGATTTCATAGTAGCTAATTGGTTTTACCTTATGCTGCTTGTATTTCTCTCTAACAGCTTGTAAAGCTTCTCCTTTTCTGCTCAGATACAAGTCATGTATCATACACACACATTCTTTGAGATCACCCGCTTTGTATCTCGTGTATTCTTCTAACATTACATTCTGTTACATTCAACAACCAGAGATTTAGTTTATTATACAAGTGGTGTATATATAGAATTAGAACAAGAAGCAGGCTTTACCCAGGGATGTTGCTTCGGACGGATGATGAATCTTGCAAGATATACAGCTGAAGCAGCCACAACAGACGGAAGAAACTTCACAGTGTTATAGTCTAACATGCTTAGCTCAGAAAGATAGCTACAGAGAAACTCCATCTGTAAATGTGACATCTGAAACAAAGTGAGAGTAAAAAAGCTTAGTAATTGAAAGTACTTTACACATTCACCAAACGGCCAAAATTCAAGAAGCGTTTACGTGGAAATCTTCTTGCGCAACTCTTGTGAACCGTCTGCACAAAAAAAAAACAACATAAGCAGGAGTGAGACAGTGAGGTATACAAAACTATAAAGTAAATGAGAAACCAAAGGCATCAGACTCTAACCTTAGAAAAGTATTGCTTGTGGGATTTCCTAATTCAAACTGAAGAGCAAGAAGTATATCAGCTTCCATCTTCACAATCTCTTGTTTAGTGTAAGTGTTGTCTGTGATGTAACAGAAGTCTTCTACATTTGGAGGAGTGATCTCTTCATACTTGCTACAAAATCGAATATATATAAGCCAAAAGAGATGCTAACAAACAAATACAAAACCTTAAAATGTTGCTTACGAGGCAATAAGCATAGCAGAAACTCCCAAAAGCTGCAGCTTTTGCCTATTAACAGTCTGAAGAGACAAGAATCTGTCGATGTAGGAGACAGCGAGGTAAAGAGTGTCGGAGAGAAGTTTGTACTCTTCAGCAACTTCAACTAACCAATCAACCAAAACTCCTCTCATATTTGGTGTTACATCTTTCTGCACCTTGTCAATATAATCAATCAAAGGCCTTGACTTTTCCTTCACCTGCAGAAATTTCATCCAAAATCAATCACTCTACTAGAATCCAGTAATTACATTAGACCCAGATCAAATTTAGAATCGAGAAAACTAGATATGCCTCAAGGTCGAATTGTAGATCGAGGAAGCTAACCTCTAATCGACGGAGATTATCGAAGATTCCAATAACATAAGGAGCACACATCTGGGGATCATCAGATCTAGTGTCGATATCGGAGTTTGGTTTCTTTGGCTTTGCTGCTACCTTCTTCTTCTTCTGCTTCCTGGCGGGTTTTCTGGGAATTTTGGTATGTTTTGGAATGGCAGAGACGTTTGAGAGGTGGGGAAGCTCCCCTAGAACAACTCTTTTCTTGCTAAGACGGTTCTCGTCTATAATAGCCGCCATGGAAGCTTTTCTCTTGGTGGCTGCTCTGGTCATCCTAACGAAGTTCTCCTTATCGTCGGACATGGTTTGATTGGTAGGAAGAAGTTGGGAGAGTATGGAAGAGAGAGAGAGAGGGATAGAAAAGGGAAGAAGCAAAGCGCCATTTCTGATAAATTTTCGAATGAAACATTCACTTGGCGCTCGCTCTGTTTTTTCTTTCTTTGTTTTTCAAATTTTGGTTTTACGAAAATATGGGTGGCGGGATGTTTCGTTCCTCAACTTTTCCCTTCCGAAAATAACAATTGAAAAGCACTCTTAATGGGCCTCTCTCACAAAGGATCCTGAACAATAAGGGATTGATTGTTTTTGGGAAATTGACATAGATAACCATGAAAAATAATAATTAGGAAGCATGCGGCCAGAATACACACTGTATTACTCATTGAGGTACGAGTCAATTCTTTCAGATATTGAGTTTTTTCATGTTTTGAAATTAGGACAATTCGGATATTACAAAATTTCGGTTTGAGTTTAAGTCGGGTCTTTCCGGGTCTGGGTGGGTTCGGTTCTTATTATTAAGAACCTGAAAATAAACGAATAACCAATGTATCTGAAACGAGTTCAAATATTTGTATCCCAAATAACTATATTATCCGATTTGTTTCAGGTATTTTGTATCTAAACTACTAAAAAGTACAAAAAAAAACCAAAAAATACTCATTTAACACGGTTTTGTTTGAGTATTTCCTTCCAAACGATCTTATTTTATTCGAAAATACAAAAAATATATTAAAATAACTAATATATTCTAATTGTTCAACTAATTATAACTAATATTTGTAGATACATATTTACATTTCGAATACTCATTCGATTCTTGGTTTTGATCGGTTTAGTATTGATTCTTAGGATATAGCAATGGAAGACCCATTTGGTTATTTACCTCGGCTCCGATTGGGTCCGAGACCCTGATTTTTGGTCGGTTTCAGGTCGGATCGATGGGTCCGGATATTTTGCCCAGCCCTACTGTATTTTATGTATTAAATACAAAAGAAAATCTTATGAGTATGGTTGATATAAAAATCCAAAATTATATTTTTCACATTTGTTTATACTTGCAACTAAAGTTGACGTTGTTATCTATGATCTTTGAATTCCTGTTGAATAGCTTAAATTGTTTCTTCTTTCCCTGATATGCATGATCAAAGCTCTTATGAATCTATTAAGTTGTGATGATTGATCTTTTGCATCTCTTCGGTCGAGATTCCGCTTCTCTTCGATCATTTGTCTTAACACCAGAAGTCGCAATAATTCTACCAAGGTTAGAGTGATTGTCATTAAAAACAACTCATGTATCACCACCAACCTAGAATCTGTTAGAATCTGATGTTGTTTTAAATTGTAGAAGATGAATAATGGGCATTATGTTTATATTCTATATTTTGCAATTTTTCAAATAGAATAGAAAGAATATACATATTTCTCAAGTTATATGATCGTGAACAGATCTGAAACTTTGTAAGCGACGACGAAGAAGGTTAGTTAATTTGCAACCCTCGTTAACTGATTTATCAAAAGTTAACAGATTTTTCGGCGGTGGCTATAGAGGTGTTATACGAACTGTATTGTCAGTGTCAGTTGCTGTTAATTGTTCCAGTCAAGGTTATACTATTTACACGTTTGTAGAATAGTATGATTTGTGTTCGGTTGTCTGTATTTAGTGTTTCTTTTCGCTGACCAATATATTAGTAGCATGTACTATATATATAGTTAGTATACTCGTTTGCATTGTTTGCTTGTGGCATTGGATTGGTTTGAGGTTTGCTTTTCGATTGTCTTATGGTTATGTGTCCATC
This sequence comes from Moricandia arvensis, assembly GCA_905132765.1. Taxonomy (NCBI): domain Eukaryota; kingdom Viridiplantae; phylum Streptophyta; class Magnoliopsida; order Brassicales; family Brassicaceae; genus Moricandia; species Moricandia arvensis. Next base: position 72,675 of record CAJHQP010002256.1, on the reverse strand, counting down.
CGGGCTTGTTACATGAACATATGTACAAACTATTCTAGCGTATGTTTTTAGTATATCTCTTTTTGGTGCTATGATTTATTCAATCCCCCTATTCTCTGTGAAATAACAGATTAGTGAAAATCTCCAAATTGCTAATTTACTGCAACTATGTTCACTTGATGTTAATATTCTATTTTGCCATGTATATTTTTCGCTAACTAATTAATCTTTTTATTCAGATTTATCATGTGTTGATGGAGTCATCTTACTAGAGCTTCACGCAACCCATAAGCTACAAATCTAATCCTACATAACCGAGGGATGCATCCGCAATGCATCGGAAATGTATGTAGATGAAGGTGCCATAGCTTTTAACCATGTCTTCTTAAGCTCATAATAAAATGTATATAGTTGAAGCCTTTGTAACTTTTAACATGACCTATTGGCACCATAATAGAAGATGAACAATTTACATTAAAATGTACTATTTTGTTGTGTTATATTCTATTTGAAAACATAAAATAGAAATGATGCTTCTTTTCCTCTTTCTCCTTCACCAACTCCGGTGACAATTCCACCAGCTCTTCTACCCATCATATATTCTGTTTCTCCTAATGATTCTTATCTTTCACAATTAAAAAAGAAGAGCAATTCACACTAAAAATATAATATATTGGTGTATTATATTCTATGTGGCAAACATAGAATAGAAATATTCTCCTTTTCCTTGTTCTCTCCATCAATTTCAGTGACAACTCCATTAACTCTTCTATAAATCATATCTCCCCCTCCTCTCCCTCCTCTTCCACTTCATCCTCTTCTTCCATCTCTTCCATCGGTGCCAACTCTACCAATTCCTTGTGCAAGTCTTTCTTGGTGTCAACTCTCTAATTGCTCGTGTTTGTCTTTTACACAGCGAGTAAAGTTGTCTTCGGTGATTGAAAAAGAATTTCTAAAGTAACGCGTCAAAAAAAATGAAAATATAACAAAATATATAAATATATTATTCTATATTACATGTCTAACAAATATAGTATAGGGTACTTATAAAGCGCATTTGCTATACATTCATGCGCGGAAAGGTAGAAATTGGTCTGTTTTATGTCAAATTATCACATCAAACTCCCTACTTTATTACATGGTCATTTGCTTAATATTTTCTCAATTTGGTTATCTTTCCAATACACCATTTTTTTGTTTTCATTACGGTTTGTTGACGACAACAATTACGCTTGTGCATTCAAGTCCTCGGTGATGCGCCTCAAATCAAGATGGTCGAGCTTAATCAAAGTGACACTTACATATCTAAGCTGGATGAGCTGAATACTCAAGTGAGCTGGACTGACACTATCCTTGACGAGCTGAGCAGGACTGACACTCACTTGGACAAGATGAGCAAGCAGTTCGATCTTCCGAGCTGGTTCGACCACCAGAGAAGCTCGAAATGCCTAACCTTCTTTCTGATGAACCAACGACCAACTCAATCATGCCAAAGGTGATTATTCATGTTCTAAATGTCCAAGAAAGCCTTGGGCTTGATGGTTTTCAAAAATATTCAAAATAGACTTGTTTGGGCTAAATGGAGAAACCGATCAAATATTGGCTAAGGGAAAAGATGGATTTTGACCAGGACTCAAGGGGACATGTCTTGGCCCATATCATGAGCATTTTCTTCACCTTTTAAAGTCATGGTCGTGGCTATATCAAGAGGCAATTCAAGTTTCAGTCAAAACTCTATTTAGTCAAGTCTTTGTTTCTATTTTCAGTGTCTGGTTTTTAGCACATTCTTCTTTGGATCTCTACAACTTGTAATCCTATAAATAAGGCTTAAGAACCACGAAATAAGGCAATGATTTTCCCCTTTTTTGAGTTTATCTCTTTGTTCTTTGCTTAGAACATTTTGCGGTTTCTTGGTGAGGTTATCTCCAAGTTATCAAACCTTGTTTTGTCGGACTTGTCTGTCATATCAAGCAACAATAGAAGTCGGTAGTATAAAGAGTCATTCCGCACCTCTTGTGTCACCATTCAACCCATCATTTCTCATTCGATCTGTCTAAGATCCTATCCATTCACAATTCGGTCGAGTGATCCCATTTAGGGTGTATCAAGTGGTATCAGAGCCACTCTTCAGGTATTGTCTATCCATCTTTCTCATCTTCCATATTTTCTTCAAACACTTCTTCTTCTTCTTTCTATCTTGAATCCGGGCCACCTTCTTACCTAGGCCGTATTTAAAAAAAAAAGAAACCGAAAAGAAAAGAAAAAGAAAATTAAAAAAAAAATTGAGTTTGGCTAGGTGGTGGAAGAGTAATCCTGGTGGCTGAAGAGAAATCCAGCCTTGGGGTGGTTAAAGCGGATTCAGTAAAAAGTTTCTCTTGTCTTTCTATCTATTTCACTCCCTTGTTGCTTGGAGATCCCATTGGGTTACTTGATTTGTTCTCTTAGAACTTTGAGAGAAAGCTTGTTGAAGTGGCCATCCAATTTCTGAGAGAAACACTTGAGAGGGTGAGATTAAACACTTGAGAGTGTAAGGATTTTATTCTACTAACATTTTGTGTTGAGTATTTTCAGGGATAAAATGTTTGGTCGTCACAGGAAAAGTAGCAAGAGAAATCCCCACGACAAGCTATTTTCAGTCTTCATGTCAAAACTTGTTGAATATATTTGATGAGTTTGTTACTGTGCATGAAAGGTTAACCCTAAGAAAACCACATGAGATGCCCAACTGGAGGTGCATGGAGCAGTTTTAAAACGTCCAGAGATAAAGGCAGATCAAAGGAGGGCCACTTCCTACGGTTTGATGTCCAAGAGTTTTGTGACCACTTTGAGAAGGAGATGATGAAAGCACTCAAGGACGTCAGCAAGATCCAAGACAAGAGCACATCCACACGTGCACCTGTAGCTGAACCATCATTATTCATCAGTGAAAAAACCCAAAGGTAAATCTGAAAACAACCTTGAAGATCTAAAAGATTTTTCAGATTCACTACCAATTTTTGATGAATATGATGAAGAGCTGATTGAAAGTTTGATGAATTGTGAGGATAATTGTGATCTTCGTTCTCCTGAACCTGAGTTTATGCTTGATAATGAACAGACCATTACATAACTAACCTTTTTGCAACCGGAGCATCCGAGTAGTCTTATTCTATTTTCACATGATTTTGAGGAAGAGCCATTCGACTACCCACATCAAGGAATCGCTTCTTGCACAAGCAGACCCATGGAAAATGATCTATGCCCCATATTTGATGAGGAATACGATTATTTGGACGAAGATCTTGGTCTAATATTTGATGAGGAAGCACCAAGCATAACATCTATCAAATTAGTGGCTGAACCAAAGGTCAACCAAGCTGTCCAAACCGACTACCTTGGAGATGCCAGTGATATAGGTTCAATACAAGGCCAATATCTCAACATCCAGAAGGTATTTTTTTTTCATGAATCCAATTTTACTAGAAAGACAACTCATCAAGGATTCACTGAGCCTTGGAATTACAAGAAAATCTTCACGGACGAAGAAGTTACGAATTTTACAAACCAGAGATTCCATAGTCCGTCTATCTGCGAGTACCAGACTTTTGAAGAAGATTCGAGCCCAATGAAGAAGAGGCCTGAGACAAATCCAATCATAAGATTCAAGATGGATCTCTCAGATTTACAGAAAGACTAATATCATGAGAAATGACCACGAAAGTATGACGTTATGATCCATTCTCCAAAACCGGTCAAACCAGTTCTACATTTGCCTCAATTGGAAGCTAACCGATTCAATCATCTTCAAACTCGACATTGGAGATCAGGAGATCAATCTATTCATTCAGGAAGTTTCTTTACAAAATTTCCTTCTCAGAATTTAACATGAATTTTAAATTCTTTTTGTATAATTCATTCCCTTTTGAAACATGTGAAATAGATTTGAGGTCAAATCCTTTGGAAGAGGGAGGAATGATGCGCCTTGGATCAAGATGGTCGAGCTGAATCAAAGTGACACTTACATATCTAAGCTGGATGAGCTGAATACTCAAGTGAGTTGGACTGACACTATCTTGGATGATCTAAATACTGAAGTGAGCTGGACTGACACTATCCTGGACGAGCTGAGGAGGACTGGCACTCACTTGGACAAGATGAGCAAGCAGGTTTGATCTTCCGAGCTGGTTCGACCACCCGAGAAGCTGGAAATGGCTAACCTTCTTTCTGATGAACTAACGACCAATTAAATCATGCCAAAGGTGATTATTCATGTTCTAAATGTCCAAGAAAGCCTTGGGCTTGATGGTTTTTCAAAAATATTCAAAACATACTTGTTTAGGCCAAATGGAGAAACCAATCAAATATTTGGCTAAGGGAAAAGATGGGTTTCGACCAGGCCTCAAGGGGGAAATGTCTTGGCCCATATCAGGAGCATATTAAATAAATACCCTAGCCAACGATTCAGACATTAGTGAATGCTCTGATCAAAATTATATCCCAAAAATAAATCGTTTTGATTGGCAAAACCATCAAGATTGTCAATTAATCTCAGCCCCTGATCTAGGACAAATCTAACCAATAGAGGCAATCAAGGTTTAACTCATCATCAGTTTATGACTGGAATATTGATGGTATATTTGAATATAATATTTTAAGCTTCCTCAAAAAAAAAATGATAATGGCAGCAAACGCCTATAGAACCCAAATAGCAAATAAAGATATAAACCGTAGCTGAACTCCTCATAGCTGGTTTTTCGGGACATCTTAAAGGGTGGTGGATAATTACCTAACCCTTCAGCAATGAACAGAAATCCTCGATTCAATTAAAATGGATGAAGATAATGTGTCAATCCTAGATAATCTCGGAAATCCTCAACAAGATGTTGTTGCTACATTAGTCATAGCCATAACCTTGCATTTTATAAGAGATCCTTCAGTCCTTAGAGATAAAAATGCTGAGCTTCTTTCAAATCTTAAATGCAAAAACTAAGTGATTTCCAATGGTACAAAATACTTTTCTTACTAGAGTTTTACTCCGTAAAGATTCTAACCAACCTTTTTGGAAAGAAAAATTCCTAGTTGGCCTTCCTACTCTTTTAGGAGACAAATTTAGAAACAGAATTAGAGATTCCATGGGAACCAAAATAATAGACTATGATGATTTAACTTATGGAGAGTTGATCAGTATTGTTCACAAATAAGGTCTTAGGATATGCCAAAACCTGAAACTCTAGAAACATCTTAAGTGGGAACTCAAAAGAACAAAAGTAGAATTAGGATCTTTTTTGTAAACAATTTGAAATAGACCCCAATCATGGTAATAAATCTTGTGTAGGAGATTGCAACAAAATTACAACTCTAAAAATAAGCCTAGAAACATTCTAGAACTATAAGAGTTTTAGAAGTCGTGAAAATTCAGGGAAAAAACCCCAAAATAAATTTCCTTAAAAAGAATCCCCAACCAAAAAACTTCTTTAAAAACCTTACATGCTTCAAATGCAATAAAAAGGTCACACTTCAAAGTTTTGTCGCTTTAATCGCAAAATCCAGGAACTAACCTCAAAGAAGAAATTTCAAGTAAAATAGATAATATCTTACTAAATGATTCTTCCTCATCATATGACTTTGACTCATCCATTGATTCTGAAAAATCCCTTCAGGTTGATGAACTAAATAGTTCATCATCTTATTCAGAGTCAAATAAAAAGAATATCTATGTCCTCACTAAAGATCAAGAATTACAACTTAAAATATTAAATTCCATTTCTGCTCCGAGCTTAAGACATAAATTTCTTGAGAAAATCATTTCCTCTTTGAATGAAAAAGATGTTAATAAAATAGATAGTTCCCCAAAATCTCATGGTCCAACTTCCTCCAAATCCTCTTACGATCTCACTTCCAATATCCACAAAAGAAAGAAAGACACCTCGAAAACAACAATACAAGATCTTAGAGTTGAAATAAAAGAAGTAAAAAATGATTTAAAAATCCTTAAATAAAACAAAACAAAAAAGATTTTGAGTATTTACACTCAATTATATCTTCTATCAAAGATCATCATGATTCTAGTTCGGAAGAACAAGAAAATGATTTCTTAAACAATGAAGATGAAAATCTCAAAGAAAAATTTCAATCTATAGACATGGCCCCAAATGATTTCTTTTTGGTCTAAGGAGAAATAACTTCTCGAAAATATAAATTAAGATTACCTTTGTATTTTCAGAAAATTACAAAATTGATACAATTGATTTGTTCGACAATGGTGCAGACTTTAATTGCATCAAGTCTGGGCTTGTTCCAAAAAAATTTCATCCAGAAACTAAAAAAAAAATATTTGCTGCAAATAACTCTAACCTTCGTATAACATCTAAAGCAGAAACTTCAATATTAAAAGGAATTATCCTTATTAAAACTGCATTTATTCTCACAGATGATATATATTAAATTGTTATTTATGAACACCATTTATTAATTTAATTACACCATATAAAGTTATGGACGATGAAAATTTCTTTAAAAATTAAAATATAAAATTATCTTTTAAATTTCTCAAAACACCAAAAAAGAGAAGTCTAAACATAATAAAAGTTTGTTCAATGTAAGAAAACTTTATAAACTCTTTAATCCATAGTAAAACCTTCCACTTTGAACATTTAAAATCAGAAGTTTTACTTCAAGAGACCTTAGAAACCTTAAATTCAAAATTAATAAAAGAAAAAAAATTAAACTTAAATAAATTATTTGAGAAAGAAATTTGTTCAGATTTACCGACTTCTTTTTGGAATAGAAAATATCATATTGTTGATTTACCATATGATGAAAATTTTCTTGAAAAGAAATTCTCACAAAAGCTCGTCCAATTCAAATGAACCCAAAATTAGAAAAACATTGAAGAAAAGAAATTTTGGAATCTTCTAGAAAGGATTGATTTCAAAATCAAGATCTCCTTGGTCTTGTGCTGCTTTTTATGTAAATAAAATTCTGAAATTGAAAGAGAAACCCAGATTAGTAATTAATTACAAATCTTTAAACACTGCTTTAAAATAGATTAGATATCCAATACCAAATAAAAAAGATTTACTTCAAATACTTTACTCTCCCACATATTCTCAAAGTCTGGATCTAAAATCAGGATTTTGGCAAATCCATATATCTGAAAATGATCGTTATAAAACATCATTTCCAGTCCCTTTCTGTCAGTATCAATGGAACGTAATGCAGTTTTGTTTAAAAAATGCACCATATGAATTTCAAAGAATCATGAAGATATTTTCTCTGATTATTCAAATTTTGCATTGTTTACATTGATGATATATTAATATTCTCACATTCTATTGATGAACATTTTAAAAACCCTCAAAACATTTTATTACGTTGCGAGTAAAAATGGCCTTGTTGTTTCCAAAAACAAAAATGTCCCTATTTCAAACTAAATTCAGATTTTTAGGTCACTACATATCACAAGGTATGATAACCACTATTGAAATATTTTTAGAATTTGCAAATAAATTTCCAGATAAAATTATTGATAAAACTCAATTACAAAGGTTCCTTGGAAGTCTCAGTGACGTTTTAGATTTTTGTCATAATATTAATAGAATAGCTAAAACCCTTGCACAATCGTCTAAAGAAAATCTATCTCCTCAAAACAAAAGAACATACTGAAATAGTTCAAAGGATTAAAAAACAGGTCTCCTAAATCCCATGTCTGCACATAGCACATCCGAATTTAGAAAAAATCGTAGAGACAGATGCTTCTAATGTGAGATATCGAGGTATTCTTAAACAAAAGAATTTAGATGGTCGTAAAATTATTGTGTAATTTACGTCATCACATTGGAACGATACCCAAAAGAGCGATTCTACTATAAAAAAAAATCTTGAGTATACTTTTGTGTATTCAAAAATTTCAGAGTGATATTTTAAATAAAAATTTCTTTTAAGAATTGATTGCAAAAGTGCTAAGGATGTTAAAACCTTGCATCAAAACAAATCTTTGCGTGATGGCAAGCAATTTGAGTATTTCTTATTTTGAAATTGAATTTATAAAAGGAGATTCAAACTTGATCTCAGATTTCTTGACACGAGAGTTTCTCCAAAACATGTATAATGCCTCCGAAGAAGATGATTGACAAAGGCAAGGGAATTTTCCTAGAACAAATCTCAGAAAAACCTGAACCTACAAACACTCACCCAAAAACAGAATCATGGATCTCAGTTATAAAAAAGAGTGCTAAAAATGAAGAAATACCAAACACCCCAAAATCTCTCCAATCTCCAGAAGATATCATGAATCAAATGTTACATTTTAAAAAGGCTTTCGAGCTTAGTTTTCAAAGCATAGTCGGGAGAATCTTCCAAAAACTTTCCTTCTCAAACTATTTCAAAATATAACGAGGTCCCTTCATAAATGATTTCAAAAGAAACCAGATCTCAAAATTTGTTTCAAAACCTTCAAATAATTCACAAATTATTCTGAAAGAGAATTTCCAAACCACTCCATCGGAGTATTTTGAAATACATACATACCAAAATATTATAAATGTCGAAAAAGGATTTTTGTAAAAAATAATCCGTTTTTGAAATCAAAAATTGGAAAACAATTTCTTTAAACCACAAAATACAGATAAAACTGTGTTATTCGTTCAAACCATTATGGAAATTACATACTCATTGTCCTTCATACACTTTTATCTAAACGAAAACCACACTGATGCTGCTTATTCCACCTTCAAAATCCATAAAAATAATTGCGCCATGTGATTGGGAATACGATATTAACTACAATCTAAATTTTCCAGAAGATCTTAAAAATCTCCCTTGTTACAATGTCCCCTTTAACTATTGGGATTATTGTCACGCATGGTACAAATTTTTTTCATCCAATCTCCAAAACACAAACACACGTGGTTGATCTTCTTTGACACCACCTGTAACTTATCCAAATTTCCATATTGGTTCATACCATGGTGAAACTACTTTGGTTCTGTCACAGAAATATTTAAACTCAATGTCCAAAAATCATTCCAAATCTTCAAGACAAATTTCATTTCGTCTGAAGAAGAAAAGAAATTTCCGCCACTAGCCATCTTCCACTCAAGATTTCATTTTCCTTGGGTATTTTCATGGACCTTTGAATTTACTTCTGATTCAATTCCTATTATCCAAAAAAAATTCAGAGTCAAGTGGTGGGATAAATACAATATTCCCTCAAATTGTTACCCATCAAATATCCTTACATGGATAAAGGAACAAAATTCTAAAATCCAAACACTTAACCAAAAACCAAAACAAACACCAGAGACAACTTTTTTCTTGGTTCAAAAATCTAAAATGCTAGATGGTGAAAAATCTGAAGAAGAAATTAAGGTAATCTTATTACAATTTCTACCGTAAATTTCAGATTAAATCTCTCGTACTTCAGGAAGTGATTCAGGGTCCCAAGTGCCATATATCGATGAAGAAATCTTCGGCAACAATGGAGTCTAAATCTCTCTCCCCAAGAAATGCAAATCTCCTCAGTATCCAAAACGTATATTTGTTACAACCCTGTCGGATACGGTTACATTGTTACGAATATTTTCCACGATCTCTTGTGGCAATACCAATAAAAATCCAAACAACAAATAAGTGCTCTCTCCTGTAGCCATGATGACTAAGGTCGCCCTTGGTCCTTTTCCTTTTCTTCCAATTCCTCTTCTTCTTCCCCCATACTTGTATGATCTTGTGGTGCCTCCATCAAAAAGATTACGAAACACTTCAAACTCATTATGCTCTGATCCGTGATGAGTGTCGATCGACGCTCTAGTGTTGATGTCGATCGATGTTCCAATGGCTGCGTCGATCGATTCACCAGTGATGTGTCGATCGATGCTGCGACCGATGGTCCTTTGTCATCGTCACCTTCATACTTCAATACGCTCTGAGAAATAAATGTATGCTGAAGATCATCAAATATCTCAACTTATAGATCCACATGCACACTTCCATTTGGTGGAGTAGGAGATTCAACATCAAAAACAGCACTGGGAACCACAAACTTCATAGTGTCATGTACCATCTTCGCTCTTTTGTGAAAACCAGCAACTTATTCTGTGCAAATAAGTGGTCGTAGATGTTCAGGGACAGAAAGGTGTGAGGTCTTGGACACGATTCTTTCCTCAACAGAACTTGGTTCAATCATGTAACTTGGATGTTCGTCCAATAATGGGTGTTGATTGATGAAGTTGGGTGGGTGTCGATCGATGCTCTCTGGTGGTGTCGATCGATGCATGCTTTTGGTGAAGTTTCGAGATCTCTTCTCGAAGTGTGCTGATCGTCATTAAGCTTTTGCTCTGAGTCCTGGCCCAAATCTTTAGGTTGTGCTTCATCCAACTGCTTCATGAATTCCCATAGATCCAAGAATGGTGTCGATCGACAACAGGGGTTAGTGTCGATCGATGTTAAGGTCTTAACATCGGTTGACAATGAAGTCTTAGTGTCGATCGATGCTGAAGTCAGATCACTCAAATCGGCTTCTTCTACTATGCTCAGCTCTCCATATCCATCTTCTTCTTATTATTCCTCTACCATATATGTCAGTATAGCTTCCATCTCGATCTTCATATTTGCTTCAGTATCATAGAGAAAGTTGGTGAGGAAGGCGTTTGTGATGTAATTCCATGTAGTGAGAGATCCTGGTGGCAACCTCTTGAACCAACATGTTGCTTCTCCAGCAAGAGAGTATGTGAATAGTTTGCATAAGTAGTAATCTTTAGAGACTCCATTGCACTTAATGGTTGACGCTAAATCATCAAATGATTCAGGTGGCTACTGGGACATTCATGAGGAAGACCATGAAAAGGATGCTGACCCACAAGATATATATATATATATATATATATATATATATATATATATATATATATATATATATGCAGGATTCAGCTCAAAGACATTCCTTTGTGGTGCAGAACGACGCATCGCAAACCTTTCGGCGTAGGAATCCTCAGGCTTGTTGCAGTCTCTAAGTTCCTTTTGTCGTTCAATCCCAGAATTCACAGTAACAGCAGTAACACCAAGGATTTAAGTCCCATGTTCATGAATCAATTGCCCTACACTTTCTGCGCATGACCTCTTTTCGTCTCGTAAGATGCAATTCTTGTCAACTCTCAGTATGAGTACTTCGACCTTCTCTATCTTCACGCAAGTAGTATTGATCGACGGCGAAGAGTAGGTGTCGATCGATGTCATGATGTTTGTATCGATCAACGGTGAAGTATTGGTGTCGATCGATGCTCGCTTCTCTTTGCTAATGATCACTGCTTGGAAGGTGTTGACTGCCCTCGTAGACTTATGGATCGTTCGCGAATCAGCAGGTTCTTTTTTTTGAAGAACCCAAAAATTCTCTCATCATTGCTTCCCGGTTCTAGTGTGTACCTTAAACACAAGAAAAAAAATTATGTAAGTAAACTAATATAGAAAATACCTAGACTAAATCAAACAAATTGAGTCTAATGGCGAATCCTCGCTCCCCGGCAACAACGCCAAATTTGATGTAGCTTTTATTTTGCACTCTCAATTGACCATGTAAGCTACTTTTTACTCTCTCAAATAAGAGGTTCAGTTTTAGTACTTAGGAACCGAATTCACAGGGAGCGTGGGCACACAATAGACTATAGATGTTTAGATTAAGCTAGGCAAACAGTTTATTAAAGAAGTAATAGCAGACAAGTAAGCAGGTGATTGGTTTGATAACAATAAGATGAAATAACTAGGTCTAGGGATTTATCAATCAATAGATTCAAGATACAAATCAAGGATGCAAAGGATTTTATAGATAAAATTCTAGAACTCGAATTCAATAAGCAAGTAATCCAGCTCTCGATTGCAATTACCAATCAGATGCCTAAGTTCTATGTTCCAGCTCTCGCATGCCAAACAAGGATCGAGTGTCGATCGATAACAATGCTTGGGTATCGATCGATACTACCTCAGACAAGCATTAACACACTTATCGATAATGTTCAAGTAGATCCTAGAACTCTCGTATGCGCCTAGATATCTAATCCACACAGGGCTCGGTTTCCGTTAATTAATTGCACTCTCGTGCCTCTCAATTTTCCTATGATTCTAGGTTTAAGCAATCAGTCACACTCTCGTGCTATTCACTACTCTAGATCCTAGTATTACAAGTCACCCTGGTGTAGAGATCTATAGATAATCTAGCAATCCCATGATTATCAGTTTGACATTAAGAACATGAAATCTCTAAATCTAACAAGATGATTACTCAAACATGGAAGCAATAACACAAATCATAGTCTAAATAAATAATAGATGTATAAATAAATATAAAACCAAAGGAGTTCCAATTAATCCTGAGAGATAATTGATCTTCTCTCCCAAAACTTAATACAATGAATAAAATAAAGCTCAGCTGTCAACAATGGCTCAGAAAATTATATAAATTAGGTGTAAACTCGTGCAGGGGTATTCTGGTAATTTTCCATGACATCTTGGCTTAAGTCGGCCATAAAACAAGTCGGGTCTGTCTTCTTGGATCACCGTCTATCGATGGTAAGGCTGTGCCGTCGATCGACACTCATTCATCCCCTCGACAGCTTTCTCTCGCGAGACATACAGACCACTCTTCATTAAATTGGGCATAACTTTAGATCTAACCGTCCGATGGACCTCAAACCGGTGGCATTGGAAATATAACTCAAAGCTCTATCTCTATCAAAATATAAGCTCAATATCACCGTGAAAATGTCCCATATACAGCTAAAAATCTGACGCATCTACGCAGTTCTACATCTTTAAAAGCTCCAGAACGTACCTTAATCCAAAAATACTCTAAAACATATAATAGAATCTAAATAGGGCTGATATCATTGGAAAATAATGGTAAATATAAGGCCCTATCAAATTGTCCCAAAGAGGATGCCGAATTCCGATTTGGACTTTATCGGAAGGCATAATTGGCCGAGCGCCAAAGATCGTTTATCGAGATTGAAGAGCCAAGTCAGAGTTTTTCATGCTAAGATGGCCAATGGTGTTAGAAATGATTTTCCATTTTAGGTATCGGTTACACGATGAATTTTCTTATAATATTCCTCGGAAAGTTTCCGAAATTTCTTAGCATAACTTGGTGTGGCTATATGAAGGATGTTTCACGTAAGTTTTACGAGAAGTGAATGGCATAGAAGTAAATTGAGAATGTCTCTCGCATATTACTCGTGATATTTACGAATGAAAAATGTGTTTTCCTCATTCTCTTTTCCGCTATGCGAAGTCGTTTTCATGACACCGATCTGTTTTCTCGTAGGCTCTTCTGTATAAAATGTTATAGTTATGCGAAAGTAATGGATGATCGATGAGGAATCAATTTTCCTAAATGATTTTCTGTCTATTGCTGCGAGATTTTGCTTTGTCGAAAGCATTATCTTGATGCCGAGACAAAAAAAAAAGTTGAAGTATGGGAGCATACGAGTATAGTATACGTACCTATTCCTCCTTTTTTTTACAAAAAAATGGTTGAACCGATATTTTGAAGGTTGTGTACGTTTTTTCTTTCGAAGATTGGGATGATCGACAATCCAGGTCGGTTTAAAGACGACGCTATAATTTTGACTTGGTGAATTTTGGTAAACGACTAGGAATGTGTCGGTTTTAAGAAAATTTCTAATGAACGAGTCGGTTTTAAGGCGACGTTCGCGTATCTAGTTCTTCCTTTCTTTAGGAAGCAAGCTGAGTACGTGTGGCGATCGTTTCTCGGTTTTCTGAGAGCTTAGATCGGTTTGCAAGATATGTCTGAACAGTCACAAAACAATAGATGGAGACAGGAAAATGCCTAGGACTTAGCTCGATAGATATTCTCCTAGATCCTAAGTTCCTTAAAGTTTTATGGCGATCTCTGAATTTTTTTTATTTCTTGTACCTTCCTACGAAAATTCCAAGTCTAATTTCAAAAACTTCCAAGCCGGCCATACCTTAGTTTTCTCAAAGGTTTGGGCTAACTTGTTCTTTGTTTTGCTAGCTCATCTCCCTGTCCTCTTCTCGTGTTTGTATGCCCCTTAAGAATGGTAAAAATATTAGTTCTTCCTGGCCGCATTTTGGCTCGAACCTGTCTTGCGGTTTTGGTTCGTCGATCCATATTTTCGATATTGGTGTTTATGAAACTTGACATTTATTTTATGAACTTGAATTTTATCTTCTCCTTCAAATAAAAGATAGACCGTCATGATATCATTGAGCTCGATTTCTTCTAAAATCGTAAGTGTGCTTTTAGTCTTGTTTCAAACCTTTCGGGCAGTTTTTCAACTTAACGTTTTTACGATTTCTTCGAAAGAGATACGATGTCAATTTTATAGGAAGGTTCAAATTAATCATATAGCTGAGGCGACTAGGGTGTTAAGTTAACCTTTGCTGTTTGATAAGATCAATCTGAATTCATACGAGAAAACAAGTCTTTGCGGATTTTACCGTAAAGTTCCAACGGTAACTCCAATTTAGACGAAACAAGAGATGTTTCGATCGAGATTCAAAGGAGAACGCAGAGATGGAGGTAAGGGCGAGTAGGGAGCCCAAGGAGGCGATTAGGATGCCCAAGAGGGGCGAGTAGGATGCCCAAGAGGTCGAGTAGGAGCAAGCCATGGAGTTTAGGCGAGTATTACTTGTTTTTTTCGTAATATCTGAACGTAAACTCCGATTGAGATGAAATGAAAGTGCTTCGATCGAGATTCGAACGAGAACACAAAGGATAAGATCATCAGGGCTTCCCCAACTCTCAATGAGGCGAGTTGGAGGGAATAAATTCAACTCGCCATCGGGGCGAGTTGGATGGTGTGCGTTCAACTTGTTTTGATCATAAAATCTCAACGGAAACTCCGATTGAGACGAAACGGAAAGTGTTTTGATCGGGATTCAAAGAAGAACGAAAAGGTGATCCAAATGACTTCTCTTTTGGTACAACTCACCCGTTTGGCGAGTTGGACTGGTCTAACTCGCAAAACATGCGAGTTGGACTGCTTGCTTGGACCAAGAGATTGAACTGCAATAGCAATTTTGTCTGGTAATTGAGTGCCAGTCATAGAAACGAGCTTGTCGAGAATAAATCTTAGGGTTTCTAAGTGCAATGAGTTATAGAGACTAAGGAAACCAGAATCATCGAACGAAGATGGAGAAATGTCTGATTATAACTAAGTTTTTAAGTTCTTATAAGCTAGCAGAGATTCTCTAGGTCTAAATCTTCAGATCCTTTTCGCCTTTAGCTTTAGCTCCCCTTATATATGGCTTCTGGATCGCTTCATATTTCCCTAGGTCGAGTTTATCGCTTCGCGGAAATATTCCTTTCTATTTCGATCTTCATCATTATCTTGGAAACTTGACATTTATCTTCCAATTCACGAGATTTATCTTCTTCTGCGAGTAAAAATATGCCGTCATAACATTGTTGGGCATAATTTTGTATGAAATCGCAAGTGGGTCTTTAGCCGCGTTCTAGGCCTGTTGGGGACGTATTTCGACTTAAACGTTTTTACGATTTTTTGAAAGAACGTTTAATGATACGACATCGCTTTAGCTAGGAATTTCACACTGCTCGTATAGCTTAGACAAATATGTTGTTGAGTTAACCGCTGTCGTTTATACTATAACCATGAAACTTCATTCGGGGAAAAGAGTCTTCGCGGATTTTATCATAAAGTCCCAACGATAACTCCTATCGAGACAAAACAAGGGGTGAATCCGCCGAGGTACTACGGAAGGCATAAGATCTGGTTTATTTTTTGGCCCAACTCACCTCGGGGGTGAGTTGGACTGGTCCAACTCGCCGACGAGTGAGTTGACCATCTGCTTGGTCCAACTCGCCCGTTCGGCTAGTTGACCGTATTGGTTGGTCCAACTCGCCGAATGGGTGAGTTGAACGTCTTGCTTGGTCCAACTCACCGAATGGGCGACGTTGACCGTCTTGGTTGGTCCAACTTGCCCGTTCATAAAGTTGGACTGGTCCAACTTGCCGAATAGGCGAGTTGACCGTCTTGGTTGGTTCAACTCGCCCGTCCTGCGAGTTGACTGTCTTGGTTGGTCCAACTCGCCGAATGGGACCGTCTTGCTTGGTCCAACTCACCGAACGGGCAAGTTGGATGATCGAGCCTTACAGTCGTTTGTTGTTTCGATGCTCCGGATCCGTTTGTTCGAGGCTTAGAGCAACCTTCCGAGGATTACCGTATGAATTCACACGAAACTTTATTTTATTTTTTCCGCTCTTCTTTTCTATATTATCTCCTCTTTTTTAAAGAGGACATTTTCTGGAATTTTCAGGCGTTGATTCGTCGTGACCCGATTTTGACCCCAACCAGTCTCTTCGTCATCTTCTTATAAATTTGTGATTGATTTTTGTTTTGTTTACAGAATTATTAAGGAGAAGGGAAGGAGAAGCATTGGTGTGACATAGCGGCGTCTCTGGTCAAGTGTGGTGCGGTGGTGCTGCAAGCCCGGTGGTGGTCATGCGGTGGAGATGCGAGCAGCATGGTCATGCTGTGGTGAGTGCGGCGGAGAGTGAAGAAGACTATAGTTTGTGGCTGTGTTAGATTTAGTTAAGGTTAATTAGTAAACAAAATTTGTAATTGTAAACCTTTTATAATTATAAACAAATTTGTAATTGTAAACCATGTAAACCAAAATTCAATTTATAAAAATACCAATTTAGTAATTTTTTTTGTCATCTAAACCGTTTTAATTATAAATTAACTTTCTTATTTATTTTTTTAAAGGAGTTAAACGTATATTTTGGATAATCTATAAAAATATATATCTATATATAATTATGTTGACAAAGTAAATATATAATTCAGTGCCACTGAAAATGTGGTATTATAAAATGATGTTGCACCAAAGACATAAACTACATAATGGCACGAAATATGTACCATTATATAAATTACTATAGCAAAGAGAAAACACTAAATATTTCAATAATTATAACATACGGAAAAAACGCTATGATAAGGGGGAGGGGGGGTCTATTATAGTTGCGGCTAACTTAGCGTTCATAAAAACGCTACGGAGGCCTTATGACAATGTTTTTGTGGTTGCAACTAATACCGAATTTTATTGTAGTGTTTAAATAATAATAATATAGTTTTAAAAGTTAAATAACTCCATTTATTTTGAATTTTTGGAAATTATATGTCATAAGTCTAAAAATATAATTATTCATATATTGTTTTATATACTAGGAATCTTTTTATTTGTATATGATTATGGACTTTGATTACAAGCATGATTTCGTCTCCATGGGGGATTGACTGGGAACAAGAAGGGTCAACATGACCGTGAACATGAACGAATCATCAAATATCATGACGCATGAACCCAAGTTCATGAATTTTAAGTAAAATAACATATATCCTCTTCTCTCTCTAAGGCGAAAAATAAAAGGTTCTCGTTTCCGCCAACGTTCATCTTCCAAGTTCTGGTGTTGGTTAGGTCTTCTCTCCTCAGCTCTGGTTTCTCTTTACTTCTCTTCCTCATATCTCTCATGGTCACCGATATGTTTGAGTCTCTGTCGGAATTCAACTCCTTAGAATCCTAGATTTACTCTGAGGAGATGGGTCTGATGGTTTGCGTTGTCTCTGAACCTTTGACGAGGTGACGAGGTCTTCTGAGGAAAAGAGTTGGTTTTTAGGGTTTGGCGGTGGTGGATCTCGTTTTCCTTTTTGCAGTGAAAGCGCATGTAGGTTGGTGACTTGATATCTCCACCGGTTCTTCATCTTCAGTGACAATTGCAAGGTTTTCGTTGTGGAGAGGAGTGAGTTAGCCCTCCTAGAGACATCTCGTCATGTGTCCAGGTTGTGTTTATTCTCAGGGGAGGCGAAAGTGCTGCTTTTTTCGACGTGTGCATAGGGAAACCTGGTGGTCACAGTCTATATGTGGGTTTTACATGTGAATTATAAGGGGTATGACCTTGATATGTTTGTCTATGGTAGGTTCAGTTATGCCTCGGATGATACTCTTTGTTTGCGTGTTTGGCTCACTAATCCAGTGTAGGTTGTTGCTCGTTTCATATCGTGAATGGATTTTTATCCTTTCATTTCGCTTCGTCCGGCTATTCTTCACTTCTCCAGCGAGGCGTGGATCTTAAGTGCAAAGAAGTTCGAGCTAGGTTCTCTAATTTCGGATCAAGGCATCGTTTGGGACTTCCGATCAAGTAGGTTTGGTCTTCGTCCAATGGGGGACTTTAATTAGAAATTTGTCATCCCAGTGCTCGGATTGTCTTTGGGTTTGTCTTGGCAGGCTACTCTCTATCTTTTACAGGTTGTGAAAACCTAATGTGTCACCTGATTTTTGCGCAGTCCATGGCCAGTATCATTCCTCTTTAGTTCAGCAGTTTAGCAAGGTCATGTTGGCTTCCCTCAAAGTTTGCTATCTCTCACTTTCTAACCGTTCGAGTCTAGAGTTTCATGGTTAGTCAAATAACAAATTTGAAGATATCATAAAAAAAAAACTAGCTATTCCGGTGATGTCATGAGAATACCGGCATTCAAGGCAATGAGATGAACTCTACCTTCCTATGGTTACCATTGAAGTTGATAAAGGGGATTGATTTTCTAAAGATTTCTGAGCAGTCTAGTAACGTGTAAGTGTAGTGGGCGAGCGAAGCTAGTCATGTGATGTTTGATTTAAGAAATTTTTGGTTATATCAAGCTTGTAATGCTGAAATACTGATTTTTATTGATCGGTTAATAAAAGTAAATATCAAAAAAAAGGAACCCATGTTCATGAACTACTAAGGCAACATGGAACAAAACAAGCTTGCACAAAGAAAAACATGGAAAATGCAAAATAGAAAAATGGTGGACAATCCTAACCGTGAATAAAACAATATGCTGGCTCTAACTGAATGTGAGTATCTTGTATTTAAAAGACTGTAAGAATAAAAAGATTTTATTAAAATTTGTTTTAAATAAAATTACTTCACATATTACAAATCAGAAAATAGTATCTTTTAAGATGGGTCACCGATTTTGTTTTTAATTTATTAGCTAAATTTTGATCCGCGTATCGTGACGATGTCCGATTTCATTCATATATTTATAGATATTTATTTTATATCATTAGTGGTATATATATTTATCTTAATCATAAATTTTAATTTTTCTATAAATATTTTAAATATAATAATTTTATAGTTTACATATCATAATTAATTACTTATTTCAAACCATCACATGTATTTATCGCTTTTCATTATATATATATATATATATGTCTTATTGTATTTTCATTTGAATATTAAACGAATGAATATATGCATAAAAAACATATTTAAAAATAATTTGTGTTTTATTACCCGCACTACAAAGTTTTAGATTACGTTTAGCCTTTTTATGTTAGTCATTGTAGATGAAATATATATATAAGTTTCACATATGTTAATTTTTATACATATTTAATATATTTTAGTGTGTTCACCCATATATATATATTATACTATTTTATTTTTTAACATAAATATTTCTATTTTTAAAATAAATACATTAATATATCAATCTAATCTAATTTTTATTATATTAAATTCAGTATAATAATTCTAATATGATAAATTATGATTATAAATGAATAAAATATTTTATTAAATAAAAATAATTAAATATATATTATTAATTTATATTATATTTATTATTAATTAGTGTTTCAAAAATATTGATTATGAAATTAGTGAATTATTTACAGAAAATTAAAATTTACGATCTTGTTAACAAAGAGTGCAGAAATTTTTTTAGAATTTTTTAATATATATATGTATATTAATATTCAAAATGAAATGATATTAACAGATATTATGATTAAAAACAAAAATATATATTAATATTTAAAATGAAAAGATATCAACTAATATTATGATTAAATTAGTTACACAGATTTAATATTATTAATTTAAAATAAAATATTTAAAAAAATAAATAAAAAATCATACGTGAGATAAATTATAATTTCTATTTAATAGTATACTAGAATTTGACCCACGCAACCGCGCGGTTTTTATTTTCATTTTTATATACATAGGTATTATTTTACTTCATTAGTAATATTATTCATATATTTAAATGTTTATATAACTATTATAAACATAATAATTTTATAGTATACATGTTACATGTACAAGAAATCATATTTTATTTAAAAAATTGTATTAAATTATATTAAATTTTATTTGGATTTCGAAGTTGATTTACTTTGCAAATTTTTAATGTTTATTTAGATAATATAATATATCATATATAATAGACATACATATATAATATATAGATATAGATATATATATAAAATAGATATATATATATATATATATAATATAAGATATTATGTTTATGTGTCAATATCAGATTTTCAATCCATTCTTATTATATAATTATTTTATTGTATTTGCATATGATTATTAAATAATTAATATATACGTAAAAGTCATATTTTAAATTATTTTATATTTAATTTATACTAAATTTTAATTAGGATTTCAAAGTTAGATTACCGTTAGCAAATTTTATATATTATTTAGATAATATATTATTGTATATATGGCCAAAAATTTGTACTCAATCATTGTATAGGTGACAATTTTATTTCCATATATTTCAAATTTAAAATAAAAAAAATTATGTAAACTAGTATTGTTATATTATAATTTTTTAAATAAATTTTCTACAAAAATAAAATTTATAAAAATTAATAGTAATATTAGTATAAGCCACACAAACAATATTATAAGGTAGTATAATATATAACAAAATTATATTAAGTTATTGATTGTATTATATAAACTATAACTGAGTATAAAAAGAAAATCCGCCACATGAATCAATAACATTATAATAAATCCAAACATTATTATAAAAATTAGATAAATATTAACAACAAATTTATATAAGTTATTGATACACTTTATTATATACACCATAACTTTTGTTGTATAACTACAATGTTATTCATATATTTAAATGATTATATAACTATTACAACACAATACTTTTATTGTTCATGTTTTATATTTTATCTTATTCGATTTGAATTTGATTACTAAATAATTAAAATATATATATGAAAAATCATATTGTAAAACTATATTTAATATCTACTAAATTTTGATCCAGATTTCAAAGTTGGATTACCGTTTAGCAAATTTTTATGTTTATTTAGATGATATATTATTGTACATATATAAGTATAATTTTTATTTTCATTTTATGAAAGTACAAGATTTTTATTTTTCATTTCATAAATATAATTGAAAGTAGAATAATTTATAATTTTATTTTATATAATTCGAAATTAATTAAATAGTTATATAATTTTTTAATGTTGAGATCTTACTAAAATCTTTTTCAAAAGAATTGTTATATATTTTAATATATATTTTATATTTAAATATAAAAGATATCAAAAGGATATTATGATTAAAATAGTCACAATATATTTTATCATTAGTTTTAATGAAATATACTTTATTAAAGTTTTTTAATGAGGGTCTAAATAAAAAATCACACATGAAATGAGTCATAATTTCTGTTTAATAGAATAAACTAGATTTTTAACCCGTACTTCTCTGCTGATATTTTTCTATTTATATAAATGTATTTGATATTATTACAAATATATATAATTTTATTTTAGTTTATATATTGTTTAAATCTATAATATTATTGTTTATATTTATTATTCAATATTATTAATATATAGTGATTTGTTTAAAAAATTTACTTTTGTTATTATTTTTATTACTTACTAATATATTTTCGAGTTGGGTACAATAAAATAAGCATATGAAATAATCAAATAGAGAACCTTTCATAATATGTTTTTTCTTTAATTTATACATTTTGCATATATATATTTAAATTTTATTTATTTATATTATATAAAAAAAATATTTAAGATCATTTCTATTTACATGTTGTTGTATAAGAAAATATACTTTAAACATATATCCATTTTAGTATTTTACGGGATTTATAAATAAAAAAATATTTTGTTTAAATAATATACATTATTTTTTAGTAATTTTATACATAATAGTATCTATCATATTATTTTTAGTAAATTTTATTGATATAGTGTATTTTTAGATGTTAGGATATTAAACTTTATTTTAAAAAATTAAGACTTCAAAATATAGATTACTTATTTTACAACATATATAAATAGTTTTTTCGTGTTGCATTTCAAAAATATATTTTTTATTATATGTGTTTTTATATTTTGTAAAATTTCATATTCTGATTTTTAGTTTAAATATTTATTTTCAAAATTTTATATTCTGTCAAGAAACTTGTAAATTATACAACTATTTTTGAATTTGGAACATTAAATGAATTTCGAATGTGACTACATCTAGTCTATTATTTTATAAATAAAATATTTGAATTTTTGGTACTGTTTTGAAAAACATTCTCATAGATTTTGTTATAACTAAATACAAATAAATTTAAAATTAAAATTGTATTTTTCATTAATATTTTAAATGAGATTACTAAAATTTTATAGTTCTCTATAAATGATTTTTTAAATAGTACATGAACTAAAGTCTATTATATCTATTATATTTTTGTATACAAATATTTTTAGACAATATATTTTGAGAGTTTCAAAATAAATAAAAAGCTGTAGATATATTACTATATATATAATAAGTTTAACTTATGTTGATACATTTATTTGTATAAAACTGTTATATAGTTTACGAATTTTAAACCATTTACTGATGAGTGATAATTTATTTTAATGAAAAATTAAAAAATTAAAAATTGTTAAATATCTATTTAATATAATTTATCATATTTAATTCATGTAACACTGCTATTTTATAAAATCCAGAATGTATTTATAGAATTTATAAAAACAGTATATGATTTTTTAATTTCTTGTTTATAATAAAATCTTAGTTTTTGATTTATAATAATATTATTTTACTAATTACAAAAATTTATTGATGTGTTATTCTAAAATATTTAAATTTTTAAGTAAGATTTGTTAGATTATTTCTCAACAGATTTTGTTCTAATTAAAAGTAAATTTAAATTTAGAGTTGATTAATTATTAATGTATAATCAAATATGTCATAAAATAGTCTTAATATGACTGTTAGTAGTATAATAATATGACCCTATTTAATAAATTAGATATGTGAGTCACAAGTTGACAACTTAAAAACGTTGTCCGGCAATATTTCAATTTTAAAAAGCCTTCAGCCAAAAGAACATTTCAATTTAAAATAAATTATCATCATTGTAGCGATAATATCTTCACCGTATCTCCTCTCCACGCAAAAGAAAGTTTCGTTTACGTTTCTAATTAGTAATTATTTTCTATACTGCAGCTACGTATTCTCTTTCTGCCGTAAATTACTAAATTATAGAACCAGTTCCATGCGGCCTAATTAAATTTATGTGTCTAAAGTTATAGTGGCCCCATAGGAATCTTTTTCCAAAGCTACAAGCGATGATGGAACTTATCAAACATTGCATTAATATTACATGTTCAACATAAATTAGTTACTTCGTTAAATTAATATTTTCTAGAAGCTCAATTTTTCAAACTATCAATTTTCAAAATTTCTTCAAACTAAGGCATTTGAGACAAAAGAAAAAAAAGGCGAATGCTTTATGATATCAATTTGCCGAAGATTAATGAATGGTAAAAATAACATCTTCTTTTTAATGTATAAAAGTTGATGCGGCCATTTTTTTCCTTTTATCTTGTGTAATTGACAGACCAGGGCATTCCATAATAAAAAAATTATAACATCCATCTCTTCTTCTCTCGAGAACGATTTGCTATTACGATAAAATACATAATCAAACCAAATTATTTAAAATATAATAAAGTATTAAAACATAAAACATTAATAAAATACAAGTCCGATATGATAATTTTTTTGTCATTCTAATCTAAACCAAGTTAATCACGATAATGGAGAATCACCAAGCCCATTGAATAATACTCTAATATGTGTTATGATGAATAGTTACACACTTTCAAATCAAGTGATTCTAGTTTCTTGTTTTGGAATATGAAAACTTCTTCTACGTCTATTCTAATCAAACTAGGTTGAATCACGATGTATAGAAACTTGATTTGGATGTATAAATTATTCGAGAATGACCAAAAAGTTGAAGTAAATCTCATAGAAGTTAGGATGAAGAAGTTATCTCACTTTCAAATCAGGTGATTCAGTTTCCTTTTAGGGAATATGACAACTTCATCATCTATTTTAATCAAACTAGGATGAATCACGATGTAAGAAGATTGACTTGGATACATAAATGTATAGAAGAATCACCATCAAGTTGAATAAATCTAAGAGTTAGAATGAGAAAGTTATGCAACTTTCAACTCAGGCTCATTTTAGTTTTCATGTTTTGGAATATGACAACTTCTTCGTCATGGTAAACAAACCAGGATGAATCACGATGTAAGAAGGTTGATTTGGATACATAAGGTAGTGGAGAATGATCTGAAAGTTGAATAAATCTCATAGGAATTAGGATGAAGAAGTTATCTCACTTTCAAATCAAATGATTCCAATTTCCCTGTTTGAGAATATGAACACTTCTTCTTCATTATACTCAAACCATGATGAATCTCGATGTAAGAGAGTTGATTTGGATACATAATGTAGCGGAGAGTGACCTGAAAATTGAATAAATCTCATAGGAGTTAGGATGAACAAGTTATCTCACTTTCAAATCACGTGATTCCAGTTTCTTTGTTTGAGAATATGACAACTTCTTCTTCATTCTAATCAAAACAGGATGAATAGTAGAAGCTTGATTTGGAAACATAAAGTAGTGGAGAATGACAAAGAAGTTGAATAAATCTTATAGGAGTTAGGATGAAGAAGTTATCCCACTTTCAAAATCAGGTGATTCAACTTCCATGTTTGGGAATATGACAACTTCTTTGTCATTCTAATTACACCAGATAAATCACGATGTAAGAATCTCAATTTAGATACATTAAGTAGTGGAGAATTACCTAGACATTAAATAAATATCATAGGAGTTAGGATGAATAAGTTATTTCCACTTTCAAATCGGGGTGATTCCAGTTTCCATATTTGAGAATATGACAACTTCTTAATCATTTTAATCCAAAAAAAAAAGATGAATCACAATGTAAGAAGCATGATTTGGATACATAAAGTAGTGAGAATCACCAGCAAGTTAAATAAATCTCATAGGAGTTATGATGAAGAAGTTATCGCACTTTCAAATAAAGTGATTCCAGTTTTCTTGTTTGGGAATATGAAACATCTTCTTCATTCTAATCAAAACAGGATAAATCACGATGTAATAAGCTTGATTTTCATATATAAAGTAGTGGAGAATGACTTGGAAGTTGAATAAATCTCATAAGAGTTTGGATAAGAATTTATCTCACTCTCAAATCAGGTGATTCCAGTTTTCATGTTTGAAAATATGACAACTTCTTCACCATTCTAATCAAACCAGGATGAATCACGATGTAAGAACCTTGACTTGGATACATTAAGTAGTGGATAATCACTAGCAAGTTGAATAAATCTCATATGAGTTCGGATGAAGTTCCACTTTCAAATCAGGTGATTCTAGTTTTCATGTTGAGATATGACAATTTCTTCGTCATTATAATCAAACCAGGATAAATCACGATTTAAGAAGGTTGATTTAGATACATAAAGTAGCGGATAATGATTTGTAAGTTGAATAAATCTCATAGGAGTTAGGATGAAAAAGTTATCTTACTTTCAAATCAGGTGATTTTCAGTTTTCTTATTTGAGAATATGACAATTTTTCATCATTCTAATCAAACCAGGATGAATCAAGATGTATGAATCTTGATTTGGATAAATTAAGTAGCGGAAGAATCACCATAAATTTGAATAAATCTTATAGGAGTTAGGATGAATAAAGTTAGGCCACTTTCAAATCAAGTGATTCTAGTTTTCCTGTTTGAGAATATGAAAATTTCTTCGTCATTTGTAATCAAAACATGATTAATCACGTTGTAAGAAGCTTAATTTGGATTGCATAAATTAGTGGAGAATGACCTGGAAGTTGAATAAATCTCTTAGAAGTTAGGATAAATAAATTATCACACTTTTAAATTACGGTGATTCCACAATCCAACCTGAAACTCTCTTACTTAAATCCCAATTTAGTGCAAAAGATCTTCAACTAAATTCCCTCCTTAACTACCTCTGCGAGTGCCATGTACTTAGCATCTGTAGTAGAAAGAGATACAACATGCTGAAGAGTAGACCTCCAAACTCACTATATTCCACCAACCTTGAAGACATAACCAGATATTGACCTTCTCCTATCAAGATCTGAGTCATAATCTGAATCACAAAATCCTTTGATCTCAAATTTCTCTTATTTTGTGAATGTAAGACACACACATGAAGCTCCATTTCAGTATCTCAATATCCACTTAACCGCATACCAATGACATCTTCTTGGATTTCCCATGAAACCTACTGATCAAAGCGACCACATACGCTAAATTTGGACGAGTACCAATCATGCCATACATCAGAATTCCCACTGCACTTGCATAAGGAACTGAGCTCATCAAACGTGTCTCGGTAACCAACTCCTCTATAGTTAAACTCTTAACATAGAACTGTCAATTAGATGGAGTCACAACAGCCCTACAATCCTCCATGTAAAAGTCTTCAAAACCTACTTAAGATACCTTTTCATGTGATAAATTTAGAATTCCCTTCTTCATATCCCTGATGATATCCATACCGAGGATCCTAGTCGCTTGTCCTCGATCCTTCATTTCAAAAAGTTTTCTTCAAATTTTCTTTCAGCAATATGATTTTCTCCATATCCTTTGTTGCTATAAGCATATCATGCAATATACAGTAAGAGATACACCATATCATCAATACTTGATCCCTTAGTTTAAACACATGGATCCTTCATGCTCCTTTGGAACTTTTGAGACTTCATAAGATCATCAAATTTCCTTGTTCCACTGTCTAGGAGATTGTTTTTAACCCATATAAAGACTTTTTTAGTAGACAAACTTATCTTCATTTCCTTTCCCTAAGAAACCTTCTGGCTGGACTCATGTAAATGACTTCATCAAGTGTATCATGTAAGAAGCAGTCTTAACGTCCAGTTGCTCCAACTCAAATCAAAATTTACCACAACTAATAACATGATTTGACTAGAAGCATGCTTGACTACCAGAGCAAATATATCATTGTAATCTACTCCTTCAACATGTGTAAACCCTTTAGCTACAAGTCTCGCCTTATACATGCGATCTTTCACTCCTGGAATACCTTCCTTAATCATGTAGATCAATTTACACCAGATTATCCTCTGATTTTACTACTTTGAAACAATCTCATAAGTTTCATTCTCAACCAGAGATTGCTTCTCCTCTCTTATAGCCTGGTTCCACTTATCCTAGTCTCTACTTCTTCTAGCTTCTGCTAGTGACTTTGGTTCATCTATCTCCAAACTTTCTGCTGTTGACAGAGCATAAACTACAAAATCAGATCCTTCAAACCTTGATGGTAGTCTGATGACTCTTCTTTCCATGTCTCTTGCCAAAAAATAATCATCAAAGACTCATCTTGGTTCTGGTTTTCTTCCTCTTATTCCTCAGACTTCTCTTCCTCTTCTAATTCAGTTTTTGATTGTGAACTTCCCAAAGTATCTTCACCTTGACTAGTACATTCATGAACTGAACCACTTGTAGTTGGTCCTTGAATCAGATCAGTGCTAAAAGTGACTTTATTCTTCTTCTTAGAGTTAGTCGCTTCCCTCTTACCTTGATCTTTATAAAACTTCTCCTCATCAAAGACTACATTCCTGCTAATAGTACATTTTTTTCTTCTGGTAACCACCTTTGTAACCTTTAGTACCATGTGGGTGACCCATGAAGAATCCTTAACACCTCTTGGAATGATCTTGTCCTATATTTTGTGTACATAAGTAACACAACCAAATCGCCTAAGATGATTGTAATCAACCTTTGACCCTGACCACACTTCTTCTGAAATCTGAAACTTCAAAGATGCATGAGGAGACCTATTTATCAGATAAACCGTAGTAGATGCTGCCTCAACCCAGAACTTCTTCTCAAACCTTGTTTTTGCCAACATACACATTATCTTATCTGCTATTATCATGTTCATCCTCTCAGAAACTTCATTTTGCTGTGGAGTATAAACACAAGTTCTATGTCGTTCAATCCCTGAGTCTTGACAAAGCTTATCCATCAAATTGTTGAAAAACTCCAATCTATATTTGTTCTTAGACACTTTATCTTCTTCTTTATTTGATTTTCCACAAGTATCTTCCACTCTGAAAAATTCTCAATCACTTCATCCTTACTCCTTAAGAACCTGATCTATACCTTTCTTGAGTAATCATCGATGAATGTAAGAAAGTATCAACATCCCGACAGAGTTGGCTCATTCAAAACTGATCCCCATAGATCACTGTGAATGTATTCGAGAATACCTTTGGTAGTGTGGTTACCTTCCAGAAAGATTTACTTATGGGACTTTCCAAACACACACTCTTCAGAGAATTCTAATGCGTAAACCTCCTTTGAGTTTATATAACCTCATTTGACTAGAAGATTCATATTCTTAAGACTCATGTGTTCTAACGTTGAGTGCCATTTGTTTGTCAAGATTACTCCAGCTCTGGCTATAAATGATGTTCCCTTCACCACTGATACCTGAAAATAATACAGTTCATCTTGATATTTCCCAGAAATCACCTTCCGGCCCTTGTTGTAGAAAGTAACTGTGAAGTCTTCTCCTTCATACCTACAACCGTTCCTTTTCCAACTGGTCATAAGAGATGCGATTCCTACTCATGGTTGGCATGTATCTCACATCAGTCAAGATCATTGTAGCTCCTTCTGAGTTTATGATCTTCAGCTTGCACATACCTTTGACTTCACTGAAAGTATTGTTTCCCATCGATACATTTCCACCTTCAAACTCCTTGAAATCAATTGAGGGTCCCAAACTCCCTAATTAAGAACCTACTTTTGATGATTTTTTTGCATTTTCGTGAGCCATACTGACACGTGGCGGCCCGCGATTGGTTTCATTTTTATTTTTTTAAATAAAAAAAAAATAAAATCTCAAATGAGGTTCTTGGGTTAATCATGCTCTAAGAGATCCAAATGGCTAGTGGTCGGTAAAGAGGATTCAAAGAATGGTTAGTCTTATTCCACATAACAAAACTTAATGATGCTAATTCCTAAAACTCATCAAGGTTTAAATTTCATATTGAAAACTCTAGATGAGTCTCTACTTAAGAAGAATGTTTTGTTTATTTTCTCATACAAAAATTTCAACCACGTCGAACATTTGTTGAAATAAAAAAGAGTTACATATGAATATTTGCAACCACCATCTCTTGTGACTATATTGATCAACTTTCATCGAGACGAGTTGCAAGTAAAACCAGAAACTGTATTTTCGATTGATTTTGGCTTAACTGAATAGAAACATTAATTTATTTATTTTGTATATTATGTGCATTTAATCTAGATGGATATCATTTTGTGGATGCATCTGTATGGATGTCATTCTGTGGATGTATCTGTGTGGATGTCTTATGCATATATGTTCATTTGGAATGAAGAGGAAATATGTTATGTTTGGGACTTAATATGGTCGAAGCCCATTAGTATAAGGATTTTAGGAAGTTACTATATATACTCTCTAAACCTAATTTCTTGTCTCCTAACACTCATTCCACAAGAATATGGGATTATAGAGAAAGAGAGAGGAAAAGATCAAGAGAAAGGGAGATTGAAGGAGCATCCACAAAAGGGTGGGGAGAAATAAAGAGAGATTCGGTCAAGAGTCTAAGACATATATTTTCTTTTGGATTGTGGGTTTCATCTCTTATACACACAGGTCCAATACGCTTAAGGCTTTAGCTTATTGGTGTGTATAGGTGGATAAAGAAACACAGAGGTTGTTGTGTAAGAAATCTCTTGTATACATTTGATATTAGTGAACCGTTGAGAGTGACGCCATCTCCCAGATGTACCGCAAGGGAGCTGGGTTAAAAATCTGTCTTTAACAAACTAAAACAACAACAAGAAGTGTGCTAAGGTTAATTAGTTAAGTGAGATAAACCGGTTAATTGGTTAAAGAATTTTCAACAAGTGGTATCAGAGCATTAGGTTTAGCAGAGAAAGATTATGGTTTCAGTTTCTGATATGAAATTAGTGTTTTGGTTACACACATGGGTTTTAGGTTCTGTTAAGCTGTTAGAGTTGTTTGAAGGTTATTGGTTTTTGGGTGTTTGGCTTTGACAGATAATCACATTAAGTCTGAGTCATGGAGCCAGCTCAAGGTAAATTTGAGGTTGGAGAAATTTGACGGTCAAGGAGACTTTGGATTGTGGAAGTTTAAAATGCTTATGCAGTTTGAGCTTCAGGGTTTGAATTTTTTATTGAAGAAGAAGAATCCGACAGTTTTGTTAAAGGAAAAGAAAAAGAAGGTGAGATCCCATAAGCTAGGGATTCTCCGGTTTCTCTGCTGAAAAAGGAGAAGGATAAGAGAGCAAAAAATCTGATATGCTCTTCTCTTAACAACATGATCTTATGGAAGGTTATGAAGGAAACAAAACTTTAGGAGTTTAGAAGGCTCTGGAAAAGGATTATCAGACGAAGTCCTTACCTAACCGAATTTATTTGAAGCAAATGTTTGCTAGCTTTAAGATGTAAGAGCACAAAAGCATAGAGGAGAATCTTGATGTGTTTCTGAAACTGGTAGACGATTTGGCAAGTTTAAAGATTAATGTGAGTGATGAGGATCAAGCCATCCAAGTACTGTCTAGTATCCCAAGGCAATTTGATTCACTAGTTTACACACTTAAATACGGTAACGGGAAGGAAAAATTGTCTCTGAATGAAGTAACCAATTCTACATATGTCAAGGAAGTTGAGCTAAAGGAAAAATGGCTCATTGTAAAAGCTGATTTGAATGCATAAGGTTTTGTTGTGGCTAGGGCTAGACCTGAGAAGAAGAGTTCTGGTCAGTGGAGTGGAAGATCCAAGAACAAGGATTCACATCCTAATTCTAGACCAAACAATCAACCTAAATCTACAGATTGTTGGATATGTGGGAAAGAAGGACATTTCAAGAAAAATTATCCTGAAAGAAAGAATGTGAATGCAACTGATTATGCAAATGTTGCTCAAGAAAAAGAGTTACCTATGATCTAGATGGCAAGTGAACAAGATTCCATGAGAGAATGGGTGATGGATTCTGGTTGTACATTCCACATTACACCAGATAGAGACGCCTTATTTAAGAACTCTCTAAGGACCCCTTTAATCATGCTCTTAGATTCTTGATTATTATTTTACATGCAGCTCTATATTATTAAAATATCTCAATAACATGATTTTAGATGCATGGTAAATTTGAGATTTATTGCGCATTTGGTGCATTTGCTATATCTAAGGTTGCCTTTATTTGATCTTTTAAATTAGTTTATATTCATTCAATAAACTATGCTTTCTGTTTGAACCGAGTTTAGGCAATAGGATTGAAACTCGTCAGTGGGTTGATCACAAGAGAATTTTATTTAACTCAGAAGGTGATTACAAGATAAAGTGACTAGTGCTCTCTAAAGAACTGCCCCTCCTTTAGTTGGTCATCATCTTCCCTTTTATAACTAGATTGGGATGCCCTAATCACATCAATACTTATTGGGCCTCTGCTTGTCGGGCCCAATATCCAGGCCAGGAGAATGAAATCTTTAAGCCGTCCATTCTTTGTCCGCGCAGAGAGCCGACTTGGAGTGCTTTTACCTGGCTAAAAGTACTCATAAGCCGACCCCTCCGTCGCTGGCGTTAAGCCAAGCCGAAGAGTCTTTGTCGCAAGCCGGATGTCTTTAACCGGAGGCCGGTTCTCACAAAACGAGTGGTAGCGGACTGGGCCGACTATGTCGTGGGCCTAGGGTGGAAATAACCCTCCTACAATAAGTCCCCCCCAGTTCATTGGCGATTGATGTCGCTAGCTCCAATCAATTTGTGTCGGGTTCGGGACTAGTCAGTTTAGTCCAAGGTAAAGCCATCCCGTCATGTTCACTGCCTCGACGGAGCTGACTTAAGCACTCGGATGGGTCTCGTCGGTTCGTCGAATCGTTATGTCGCATTTTTGCATCGATTGCTTTTTGTCGTCAACAGTATTGATTCGGACAAGGGTGTAAAGCAGCTTTTCTCAATCTCTTATTGTCTGTAAGACAAACGGGCGCAGAGTTAGTTTTGGGCCCATTCATGTCGGAAGTCGAAGAGTCGCGTGGTTGAAGGGCTTTTTGCGGCCCATTTAGGCCCTGTTAGACCAAATCATTGCATCTCCCCTTATAAATAGTCCCTGCTCGACCATTGCTCTCATTCTTCTCTGCGTAACAAGGTACTTTCTCTCTTTATCCCTCTGCTTCTCTCTCTAGATCATGTTGTAGATTATATAGCATTCTGTCGGTAATTATGTCGTCGGGAAGAAAATTGTCGGCGGAAAGAGAAGGGTAAAGCGATCGCCTCTGCTTCGGATCCTTCCGATGGATCCGAGATTGGAATGGGAGTTCGCGACGAGTCGAATATAGTCCATCAGGATGATGATGGACACGGAGAACATGACTTTGTCCCAGAGGCTTTTAGTCGCTGAGGCAGAAAGGCTTTTTTGCGGTGAAAACGACGATGGTGGTGAGGCAACAGACGTGACCGATGCATCCCGCGACTCGAATAGTTCGACGATCGGTCCGGACTTTGTGCCGACGCGCTATCGCCCGGATGGAGTTTTTTGTCGAACTCCCGGCGGTGGATCCTGAGTTGCTTCACCCCAAGAGGTGGAAGGGCAGTCTTGGAAGAACGTGCGGGAGACTTGGTCGACAGTAGGCAGGCGTAAAGAAGCTTTTGAGGTAATGCGGCGCAACAGGCGTGACATTCCTTATTCCCACGTACACTCAGAGACCGTGGTCACCTCCGGTGGGGTACTAGTGCGTGTACGAGTCGTACTTCTAGAAAGACACCAAACTTTGGTTCCCTATCCCTCGCCTGATCACTTCATACGCGTTTCGTCAGGATGTTGCCATCAGTCAGTTTTTGAATGGATCCATTCCGCATAGTGGTTGCCTTGATGGTGATGGCCGCCGAGATCGAGGTGTCGATGAGTGTTCGGACGTTCGAAGAGTTATGCTTCGTGAAGCCTATGCCGGACAGGATGTCTTCGGTCAAAATTCGACCGAACTACAATGTGATCACGGGCCATCCGAACAAGACTCAGGATTGGCAACGATATTACTTCTTTGTCAAGTCCGACGAGTACTCTTTCGAAGAGCCACCGAGCGACGAGTTTCGGGTTCTGTGGAACTGGCGCATCGGTAGATAGATTCTAACTGTCATTTAAGAGATTTTGGTCGGCTATTTTAACAAGTCCTTTCCTTTTTTTTACAGTGAACCATCCAAACACAATCGATTATCCAGGAGGCTCACGATTTTTTGACGACGCAAGGGCCATAGCAGCACTTAGCCATCAGCGTTGGCCCGATATTAGTGAAGAAAGGATTCGTCGGGATTTAGATCGCATCTCGAAAGGTAATCATCTCCTGATTTTTATTTGTCGATGGCTGCTTTCTAACTGAATGTCGTTTCGTACATGTGATTGGGTTTCCGATCTTCCGGCCAAGTTAGGTCCCGGGAAGAAACGTTTGACGCTTTTTTCGAAAGGAGAGCAGCAATGAGTAAAAATAGCACGCGAGATGAAGACGCTTCCCGATCTTTCTGCGGTCGTCGAGGAGCGACTGGGTGTTCCGTCAACGGCTCCCGATTTCATGGGTCTGCTGGATGGAATGGGGCTGGACGGAACGGATCCATCGGATCATATGGTGCAGGCACTCCCTGGTGTGGGAATTGATGGACTTCCTGAAATCCATCTTGCGGGTACGGACCCCAAGCCGAACAAAGCGGGCGGCAAAAGGCCCCTAGGGGATTCTTCTGCCGGGGGAGGAGTAGGGCATGATATTGATGTCTTCGAACATGTTCGGGAGGAGGGCCCGAAACGAAAGAAGAAGAAATCATCCAGACGAGGATTGGATGTCGCCGCGGCTGACACTCAAGCTGGAATAGAGAATGCGGATCCAGATGCAGAGGCGGGTTCCTATTCTCCTGGACGGGACGAGAAGTTAAAAATCTTGTCGCGTAAGCGAGGGGACACTTCTTCTGAGAAGGACGTCGCGCCTTTGAAGAGGAAGAAAAAGGTGAGAGCTCGGGTGGAGGCAACCCCACCTGTTGTGGATGTGCCACCTGTTGTGGAGGAAGGCCCAGTTGTACCCGTAGATGCGGGGAGGTGTGCCACTCGGAAGCTCAAGGCCTCGTTCCCCGATCGAGTCGACTTCTCGTACGAAGCTGATGTGCCCCTAATTTGTGATGGTCTGGAATGCTCTAACCTCGTTCGACAGATCAGAGGTGGTCTGGATCATTTGCCTGACACCGAATCCTTAATGTTCAGGGATGCTTACGTCGACGCAGCTCGGAACCAATTGTTGGTAAGTTCGGCTCCTTCATCTCCTTTTCTATTTTCCGTTTACTGGGACATTTTTACTTTGTCTTCTTTTCTCTCGCGGTAACCCGCTTTCCTCTTTCTTTTGCAGGCCACCAGCAGCATGAACTTCTCGCAAATAGAAATGGAACATCAAATAGATTTTATTGATCATAGATTCATTACAATATGATATGAAATGTAAAGTGAATCTATGAATCTCTATAAGAAGTGTTCTAGGCTAAGAATGAGAGAGCCCCTTAATAAAGAGAAGTGTCTCCTTATTTATACAATGATCATGTCTAGGGTTTCATATTGAAATAGGCCTAGCTCATTGTCTAATGGGCCTTGAGGAAGGATGTAAATCCACGCCCAACAGTAAGTCCCCCCAAGTTCGTAGAGAGAGATGAAGTCGATCTCTGTGAATTTTACGAATAGGGTTTATAAGACAATGAACTAGGCACATATATTCATACCGTAAACGCATCGTCATGAGCGGGCTGTTATGGTTAGGTTGTCATAAATGAAGTGTCACAGACGGTATGTCCCAGGCGAGCCGTCGTTGACATACTTCTGATTCCGATCAGACTTCTTGCTCCAGGGATGGTTGCGTGAACGAGCTGTGAAGACAGTATTCGGAACCACCGGAGCAAGTCGCCATAGATGAAGCGTCAATCGACTAACTGCCAAAGACAAATCGCCATAGACATCATCATGAACATACCGCCATAATAAACCGTCACAATCGCCGTAGATAGACATGTCTTCGCGGTATCACGTCATGCTCAAGACTTGTGAGCAATCCGAGTGATGAACTATTGTCGACCCGAAGTCTCGCGTTGAGATCGGTGTGCCGAGCAAGTTGTTGGCTTGTGTGCTCGTCAAGCTACGATAACGTTGCTGAACGCACTGCAAGTTGTGAGATCCGTGATGAGCTCGTGATCAGCGACGATGAAGTCGGCAAGAGTTGTGGGAACCCTGATCAAGTCGGCGCCAATTGCAAAGAGGGTCTCATATTGTTCATGCTGAGACAGCATAAGGATAAGTCACGACCTCTTGTGTAGCCTCCATGTACAAGAATCACTTCATCCTACTGATAGAGACACTGCCACCGATTGTCACAAGATGATTGCTTCATCCGCCTCAATGTGACGTCTTGGACCTATTTTGTTACTGGGCCGTGAAGGATTGGCAAAGTGCGCGGATCAATAACTCTTCTTTTAGCTTGACCTCTGGTAGGATCTTTTTGCGCCGTCATGGCGTGTCACCAAAGAGATAATCTTCACAAAGAAAATTTGAACTCCATTAATAATTAGACTTTGCGAATCAGTAAAATTTGTAAAATCTGATATGCTTTATGACTTAATACGCAGGTTAGCATATTAATTTTTTCATAGCAAGAGACGAAGGTTTACGTGATTACCGTAATCCATTGACTTTGGTACTAAAAAAATTAATTGCCGAACTATCAGATGAGCATATTTAACATTTAAAAAGGTAGTCTCACGATTATAATTAGTTGATATTAAGAAAACTTATCTCGCTCTTGTCCGACCTTGGACGGTGATGAGCCCGATTGTTGGAGAAGCACACATCGTTTGATGAGTTTGCCGTCCTTGAGAGCAATACACCGAGATCAAGTCTATAGCTCTGCCGAGATCAATCTCTGAGATGATTGCCGAGTTGCTGGAAGCACCAAGTCGTGGCTTCTTGGAGAGATGATCTGAAGAAAAGGTCATGTCTCATGTGTTGTTTCTTCTTGACATAAAGCTTGTGCCTGTTCTCGCAAGCTTGTGGAGCTTTTCCAATATCAAACCCATGATCACAACTGGATTTTTGTGACAAGAAGCCTGAGAACTCTGTAGAGAATTGCTGATTAAGTATACTCGTCAAACCCATGAATCTTCTTAGCTGTATTAGACGCTCCTCCCACATTGAGAATGACAATACAAAACCGAAGTCCAAGTCACTTCATCTTGTACAAACTCTCCACGTTGCATCTGTTCGAAGACTTTAATAGCACTTTCATAGTTATACTCTTGAGAAAAAATTGAGATCATAAGGTTCCAGGATATACGGTTTCTCACTGGCATTTAAACGAACAGCATGTACGCATCTCCCATCCTCCTCGCTTCTGGGTACAACGTTAGCAACTCGTTCACTACGTGGAGATTCTATAGCAAACCAATCTGAATCACATGACTATGCCATGCTCTTGTTCCCGTATTTCATCATAGAGCTCTAGATCGAGCTCTTGCCAAAGTGATTGCCGACGCGGAATAGATGGCGAGGTGATGAGAATCTTGGGCACCTGATCAGCTCTGTTTTCTTCCCGGAGAAGGACAACGTCACCATTCTGATGCCAATGACACCAACGGGGCTCAAAAACAGGTTAATCTTCTTTGAGGTGATTACGAGATCTGTTGGGTCTTGAGAAGACCGCGGAGAACAGATCCAGCAGTCGCCCCCAACTTTGATTCTCTTTGAAGATAGTTCTCCTTGGACCCCTCCTTCTAGCTCCAACTGTTTGATCCAAAAATGGTGTATTTGTAGAATCATAACAATAAAAGATTTAAGAATTGAATTCTTAAATCCTTGAGGCTTAGGAGAAATCACCAAAGAAATTAAATAGAAATGGAACATCAAATAGATTTTATTGATCATAGATTCATTACAATATGATATGAAATGTAAAGTGGATCTATAAATCTCTATAAGAAGTGTTCTAGGCTAAGAATGAGAGAGCCCCTTAATAAAGAGAAGTGTCTCCTTATTTATACAATGATCATGTCTATGGTTTCATATTGAAATGAGTCTAGCTCATTGTCTAATGGGACTTGAGGAATGATGTAAATCCACCCCCAACACTTTCCAAGGTTTCTCTTTATCAGCACTCATGAGTATATTATCAAAGCATTGGTCTATAACATTTATTAATATATACATATATATATATATATGATTAAATAATATTTTCTTTGTTACAGAAAGATAGATTTTTAGTTTTTTCACACATATTAAAAAATGTATTAAATTACTAGAATATATGTTTTGTTTTTTGTAGTTTTTAATATTTTTTTATCAATAGTAATTCATTAAAAAAATTAAGTTAACAATATTTTAATAGAATACACAAAAATTATATTTGTAAAACAACTTTTTTTTAAATATGTATCTTAATAGAACGGAGGGAATATATATCTTTGCTAAGTTGTTTATAATTGTCATAATCTCAAGAACAGTCAAATTTATCAATTTTCTTGTCCGCCTAAATTTTAATTCTTCTAAAATATGAATAGGGAAATTGGTAAATACAGTTGTCCACATATTATCTTTCCATTGATTATTTTCATAAAATGAGAATCTATTAGACGAACTCCAACGCTAGTTTTTCACCGGTATTATGATTAAAATTTAATAAGATGAAAAAAATATGTAAGAAAAATGAGACTATACCTGTGCAGAAATACATTATTGTTAGCATCTGAACCTCTTCTACCATTTGTCTAATTTTTTGTTGGTCAAATCATTTTAATTAAATTATGTAAAGAATTAGTTTTAGGGTACCTAACCGATGTGGTTGCCCATAGATATAGAAAAATATCACCCCAATATATGTATGGTCTAGTTTATCTTTCCTATCTCTACAACTTATCTAGGTAATAAAATATTGTATTTTGATGTGTATACGAAGAAAGAATCTTAAGTATTTTATTCTCACAAGGAATTATAATAGTAGAGTATTTTATTCTCACAAGGAATCATAATAATAGAGACCACAATGTAACTTACATTTCGGGATCATAAGAAAATCCACTGTATCTTGTAACGTTATCACAATAATCTTTTTGTTTGAAAATAAAGAGATAATCCTGTTTTCCAAAATCCTATCCACGCGGTAGCGCGTGAAATTAAAGGTTTCCTTCACGTGCTCCTATCTGCTTGGACATTTGATATATTACAGTTTATCTCACCTCCAATGACACCGCATCCACTTGGCACTTCTGAGCTGTCGTTACCTTCATTTTGTCTTAACCAAAATAATTGACCTTTCACAGCGTTTAGTTTTCTTTTTCACCCTACTACTTGTCATTTATTTCTTTTGTAACCCCTCACCTCTTTTAATTCGCTTTCACCAGCCCAATAAAATAATTCACTAATAACCCCATTAAAAAACGTGAAAGTTGACAAAGTTAATCCAAAAAACAAAGATGTTTGTTTAATATCTTGTAAGACTTATTATCGGAGATTCGGATCCGATTGAGATCCGCACTCGATCTAAGATTCGCTTATGCTCCGTTCTGAAAATAAGATATCTGAGATGTCCGGATCTGAATCAAGATAATAAAATTTCAGATTCATCTAAAATGGATCTGAATATCTTAGTTTTTAGATCTGGATATCCGGATCTAAATATTCAGATCCAAATATCTGAATCCATATCTATTTTTAAAAGTTTATTAAATTTGAAAGAAAAATATCCTAAGGTAGAACTAAATTTTTTTTCACCAAAATAGATTTCAAAAAGAAAAATAGACTTTATTAAAGGGTGTGAATATACATTGATTAATTAATTTAGACTTAAGATTTAAAGTTATGAGGTGAAGTTTTAGAGGTTAAATTTAAAATTAAAAAATATTAAAATTTTCAAAATAAAAAAGTCTATTGTAGTCATTTTTTTTCTTTAAAATCTATTTTTGTGATAAAAACTTTTAAAATTTATTTGAGATATTTACCCAATTTTACATTTTATAAATAATAATATTTAATATATTAATTTTATACATAAAATAAATTTTATAATATTATATTTAAATTTTAATAATATTATATGTCATATAAATATTTATAAATATTTATTTATTTATTATTTTAGAGTTTTGTATAAAACATATTTTTATTTTTTAATTATTTTTAAGGATCTGAATCTAAATATACGCGGATATCATAATATGTAGACGAATATCCAAAATCGCGAAATTGGAAAGGCGGGAATCTGGATCCGGCGAATATAGATCAGGATCCGAATACTGTAAATATCCCAAATACCCAGATCCATCCCAATCCTACTTTCCCATTCACATGCAAGCCTTTTTAAATTAAATTATTTAAAAAAAAATAAAAAAAAATCGTAAATATTTTGTTGGAGTCAAAAATTGTCTAATTAAAATAATGAATTTTATTTACATGAAAAGGACCAATCCTATTTCACCAGCTCTTTAGATGCAAATTTATAAATATTGAAAATGCTATTTTATTAATTTATACTTTTAGCCATTTGCTTGATTATTTTTATTTTGAAAAAGTGGACAAAAGTAATTAATAATTACTTTGAGGCTTTACTGAATTTTCTCCTTTATATACAACCCATCAACCTCTTGATCAATCATACAATTGTCTTCTTCATCTACTTCTTCCTCTTAATTTTTTTTTTTAAAAATGGGATTCATTAAGGTAACTATCCTCCTCCTAGCGGTGATGATCGGCGTATCGTATGCCGTCGACATGTCGATCATCTCATACGACGAGAAACACCACATGACCACAGAAAACGGCCGGAGCGACGCCGAGGTTGCAAAAATCTACGAGGCGTGGATGGAGAAACACGGCAAGAAGAAGCAGAGCAACGGTCTGGTGGGTGAGGAGAAGGACCAGAGATTCGAGATCTTCAAAGACAATCTCAGATTCATTGACGAACACAACAACAAAAACCTCAGTTACAAACTCGGTCTGACCCGGTTTGCTGATCTAACCAACGAAGAGTACCGATCTATCTACCTCGGGGCTAAACCGAAGAATAAAGTCCTCAAAACCAGCGATCGTTATCAGCCGCTTGTTGGTGACGCCCTTCCGGATTCGGTTGATTGGAGAAAAGAAGGTGCCGTCGCCGCCGTTAAAGATCAGGGAAGCTGTGGTAAGATTCTCCCTATCTCTGAATCAGGTCTACACTAGAACTATTAAAAAGTTATATGATACATTTCTAAAAAGCTTGAAATGATGATGTTTGGTCTCAAGTCGTGACTTTTAGGTGTACGTTTCTGTAATAATTATCGTCATCAGATTTGAAAACTCATAAACTATTTTAATGATATTTTGTGTGTTTAGGAGTGTTACAGTTACATAACAAAGTTAAATACTCCCTCCGTTTTTTTTAATTGACGTTTTAAAAGAATTTTTTTGTTCCAAATTATTTGACGTTTTCAAATTTCTATGTAAAATTTATTAGTAATTAATGTTGGATGACCAATGAGATTATAGCTTCTATTTTATTATTGGTTGAATTGTGGTTAGGTAAACAATTAATGATGTTTTTGTTTAGAAAATGATAAAAAATTAAATGTTTCTTAATCTATGTGTATAATCCTATAACGTCAAATATAAAAAAAAACGGAGGAAGTATTAAATTGCTGAAGAGGTTTGTGGTGGGAACGTTCTTGTCGTCTTTTAAACTTTAAAGGTGTGTAGTGGGGACAATTATATTGATTATGGACCCATACAATATTTACCTTTTCAACAATTAACGCAAGTGGTGGGGTTAATTCTTTGTTCATTTTGATTAAATTTTTTTTATTGAATTACTCATTTTGATTTTAAATAATCACTTTTTTTAGGGAGTTGTTGGGCATTTTCAACCATTGGAGCCGTGGAAGGAATAAACAAGATTGTGACAGGAGATTTAATCTCTTTGTCTGAACAAGAACTAGTAGATTGTGACACATCTTACAATCAAGGTTGTAATGGAGGTTTGATGGATTATGCCTTTGAGTTCATCATTAAAAATGGTGGTATTGATACTGAAGAGGATTATCCATACAAAGCTGCCGATGGTCGTTGTGATCAGAACAGGGTTAGTATAGTTCTTGCATTTGGTTTAGTTTTTTTTTTTTGGGGTAATGAAATAGAAAACAATCGATTTAACTTCTTTGTTCTGCAGAAAAATGCAAAGGTTGTCACAATTGATGCCTACGAGGATGTGCCTGAAAACAACGAGGCTGCGCTTAAGAAAGCTTTGGCTAATCAGCCTATTAGTGTCGCGATTGAAGCTGGTGGTCGCGCTTTCCAGCTTTATTCTTCGGTATGAACTAGTTTAAAATTTAAAATGACAAGGATCAATTAAATAGGAATGATGATTTGGTGTAACACGTTTTCACATTTTGCATTATAGTAGTTAAATAACCATTTTTGCATATATATTAAAGTGTTGCTTTTGCCTTTTTTACTCTACAGGGTGTATTTGATGGAATATGTGGAACAGAGCTAGACCATGGAGTTGTAGCTGTGGGTTACGGAACTGAGAAGGGAAAGGACTACTGGATTGTGAGAAACTCATGGGGAGGAAGCTGGGGAGAGAGCGGGTACATAAAGATGGCACGTAACAATGCGGAGCCAACAGGAAAGTGTGGAATCGCCATGGAGGCTTCGTACCCTATCAAGAAAGGTCAGAACCCACCAAACCCTGGACCATCACCACCATCTCCCATTAAGCCACCGACCCAGTGTGACAAATACTATTCTTGCCCTGAGAGTAACACTTGTTGTTGTCTCTTCAAATACGGTAAGTACTGCTTCGGTTGGGGATGTTGCCCTCTG
Source organism: Moricandia arvensis (assembly GCA_905132765.1). Taxonomy (NCBI): domain Eukaryota; kingdom Viridiplantae; phylum Streptophyta; class Magnoliopsida; order Brassicales; family Brassicaceae; genus Moricandia; species Moricandia arvensis. Next base: position 30,559 of record CAJHQP010002256.1, on the reverse strand, counting down.
GAAGCTGCTACTTGCTGCGATGATAACACAAGCTGCTGTCCTCATGAGTACCCGGTCTGCAATGGCGATACCTGTTTGATGGTGAGTTTGTTTGTAATCAAAAGCACTGAGTTGGATGATTATATCTCTTACTGAATTTTGGCAATAATTTCGTTTTGCAGAGCAAGAACAGTCCATTCAGTATCAAGGCTTTGAAGCGTACACCCGCGAAACCGTTCTGGGCACATAGCAGGAAGAACATTGCTTAAGAGAAAGAACAATTCATTCCTTCTTGAGAGAGAAGAGATATGAGCCAAAGAGAACTCAAATCAAAAAGCTTTCTTATTGTTGTTGTTCTGATTATTTTAAAATTGCTGATTCCTGCTGCCTGGGGGTTTTCTGTACATATAAAACCTCTCCCTAAGTTTCATCATTGATCTTAAACATCTGTATTTTACCGGTTTATTTATGGATAAATTTCTCTTTCCCTTTCTTAATTGTCAATCTCATTTAAATATTTGTAGATTGAAAGGTAGGTTATGATTACATGTTCGGGTACGCTTATAGTAAATATAAAGAAAGTAGCATCGACACTTAACAAGATTCAGTAGAGTATCGTCACATAGTTACGATAATTGTTCACTCCCAAAGCCAAAACTGTAGATGACAGAGAGATGGTCAGCGCAACATAGAGCCCACCTAATAATGAGACTCCTCTTGAGTAGTTCCTAGGAACCGTTCTTAGGTGGTCGATCAATCTTCTCTGACCACCTTCTAATGCTTCTTTCGAATCTCTGCCATGGATGAAATAATATTGAAGAAACCCTTTAATACAAACTAGATTTGACCCGCACGTCCGTGCGAGTAACTTTTTATTTTTATAACTTTTAAGCTTAAAAAATTATATTTGATTTTTTTGTTACTAAATTAATGCATTATTCTAAATAAAAAGCTAGAAATTTTGATGAGATTATTTATAAAATTTTCAATATATTTTGTCATAATCAAAAATAAACATTAAATTTATAATTATAATTAATTTTTTGTTTCTTAAATGAATTAAAACAATTTTTTTGTTTGAATAACATATTTTGTAAATAGCTCATAAAGTAAGTGTTAGCTATATTCTATTATATTTTGTATATAATAATTTTTAGATAATATATTATTGTAATTCTAAAATAAATAGATAGATAATATATAGTTCTAGATATAAAATTCTAACATATATTAACAATTTTATTTTTATTTTATATAAAATATTACATAATTTATAAATTTTACTCCTTTTAAATGGTGAATAATATTTTAATATTTTTAAATGATGAATACTATTTTTGTATTTAAATGAGAGTGTTTTTTAAAAAAATATTTTTTTATTTAACAATTTAATATCATTTTCATATTTAATTCATATATTTATTTTATTTTAATATAATACAAAAATAATTTTAAAATATGATATAATTTTATTTTATTTTTATAATAAATTTTTATTGTAAATTATTTATAATAATATAATAGAATTAGTTACGAAATTATTTAATTTATTAATTAAAAAATATTTAAAAATGTTAGTAAGATTTTGTTAAATTTTCTTAACAGATTCGTAGTTTAATATCTTTATAGTTCTTAAGATTTTTAGATATCTTATGTGTTCAATAAATTAATGTAAATAATCAAATATATGTAATTATGAAAATAGATCTATTGTGATTTTTTTATGGTAGATAAAAAGTTGTACTTCTCTTTTAATAGAGAAATATTTATTAAGAAATAACAAAAAGTTATTTTGAAATAGATGTTACGTTGCTTTCTAGACTCAGTAATGCGATGTAATCATTTAAGATCATTTCTATTTACGTGTATAAGAAAATATACTTTAACATATATCATTTTAGTACTTTACGGGATTTATAAGTAAAAAACTGTTTTCTTTAAATAATATAGTCTTATTTTTTAAATAAATTTATACATAGTAGAATATATCATATTATTTATTAAATTTTACTGATATAGGATATTTTTGGATGTTATGAAATTAAAATTTATTTTTTTTACAATTAAAACTTCAAAATATTAGATTGCTTTAATTTTTACAACATATATAAATAGTTTTCGTGGTGCATTTCAAAAATTTATTTTTTATTATCTATGATTTTATCTTTTGTAAAATTTTCAATATTATGATTTTGAGTTTATATATTTATTTTCAAAATTTATATTTTACCAAGAAAACTTTACAAAATACACAACTATTTTTGAGTTTAGAACATTAAATGAATTTTGAATATTTTTTTGTGACTACATCTAATCTATTATTTTAGAATAAAACATTTAAATTTTTGGTACTATTTTAAAAAAATAATCTTAATAGATTTTTTTTATAATTAAAATAAATATATATTTAAAATTAAAATTATCTTTGTAATTAATATTTTAAATGAATTACTAAAATTTAATTGTTTTCTAATAACATATTTTAAATAGTATATGAACTAAAGTTTATTATATACTATTACATTTTTATATAAAAACTTTAAAAAATATATTTTGAGAGTTTCAAAAAATATAAAAAAGTTAGATATATATATATATAAGTTTAAACTATGTTAATATATTTATTTTGTATAAAAATATTATATAGTTTACGAATTTTAACCCATTTTAATGATGAGTATTAATTTCTTTAAATGAAAAATTAGAAATTTAATTTTTTTTAAATTACCTATTTAATATAATTTTATCATATTTAATTTATGTAGCACTGTTATTTTATATAATGCAGAATTTATTTATAGAATTTACAGAAAACTGTATAGAATTTTTATTTTATTTTTTTTATAATAAAACTTAGTTAACATTGATTTATAATACTATTATATTATTAATTACGAAATTTATTAATGTGTTATTTTTTAAAAATATTTAAATTATTTTGTAAGATTCTTTTTCAACAGATTTTGTTATAATTAAAAAATAAATTTAAATTTAGAGTTGGTGTATTATTAAGGTAAATAATCAAATATGTCATATTAACTAATTTTTTAAGTGGTCCAACTATTAATTGTTAGTAGTAGATAAAAATATGACCCTAAATTAATAGATTAGATTCATTCAATTTAGAGGAAAATCAATTTTCCAAAGTTATTCATCAATTATAATGAATAAAAATACGTAAAACTAGCTTTTTGGATCGGTCATTTGGAGGAATATCAATATGTATAAATTTAGAGGAATTTTAAAGAAAATCTAGAACTTGAGCAAATTTTTAGAGGGTGATAAGCAAGAAAATAGGAGTCTTGGAAACAAATATATATATATATATATATATATATATATATATATATATATATATATATATATATATATATATATATATATATATATATATATATATAACTTAAAATTCTTTATTAATTAACATAAAATTGCATTTTCTTTTGATTTGGTGTCAAATCTCCATCAGTGTCATCGACCATCTACTATATTAAAATAGAATCATATTTGAATTTTACCATGGCATATTTTAAGTTAGACCTATTGACATATTGTAACCAAATATAAAATAAATTTTTAGACAATTTTATATGATTACGTGCGGATGTTAAATAATACATTGGCAAGGTTTTCTCCTGTGGAGGAGAAATGAAAGTTCGCTTCGCGGTGGAACATGTAATCAATCGAAGCTGCTATCATCAAAGCGTTACAACCTACGAAAGACGTTACTGGGTCATTGGATTCAAATATTGTGTTTGTTTAAAGGTAAAAAATGATTGAATTCTTCCTATATATTCTCTCAATTTAGGGTTCCAATCAATTCATAATGCTCATGGATGAAACACTGGTGAAGCGAGTTTATTATGACATTGAGAAATATTTAGACCTCTAAATTAACTCAGGGACGAAATTGATTATGCTTCCTTGATGCTTTTTATTAGATTATATCTCAATTTTGATGTTTTATGGGGTTTCTAGAGATCCCCATACACGACCATTGTGATTTCTAGCGAGTTGTGATGGACGCGCTTCGAGCGATATGAGCCAGGGTAGAGACGATGTCATGGTATCAGTGTTTCAGATGTCCTAGGACCAGAGCCAGATCACCACCAGCATCATAGCAGCAGCAGCAGGACCATGATACATCCGACGAGCAGTAGTTTTTCGATACTCCTTTATCTTTCATTTCATTTCCCTTTCATACTTATACTCATATTTATTTTCTTGTTGCATGTGGATTTACACTAACTATTTATTGATGTTTGGATTTTATTCTAAGTGTATTGGAGTGTCTAACAAAGTTAACCCCAAAAGAGAGATGATCAGAATGGAGAGTAGACACACACGATTCAGTCTGCACGCCTAGCATCGATCGACGCCGACTAGTTGCCATCGATCGATGACGAACTAACATAGCGTACCATGTTCTTTAACATTATTTATACTATAAATCATCTCAATATTTATTCTATTTATGAAGGTTTACCCGATAATTTGAATACCCATCAATTGATACCATACATTCACCATCGATTGGCGATGATGGTTCACCGTAGGTCGACGCTCATCTACTACCATCGATCGATACTCCTAACAAAGTTGGTATATTCAATTATCTCTAACACAATTACTTATGATTTACTTTCTCCTAACCAATCCAAGACAGATTACACTAGGGATAGTGTAATTTAAGTCTTGAGTTTTATTTACTATATATATATATATATATATAATTTTCAAAAGTTTTATCGAGTTTAAGAAGGGGACTATGATCAAAATTTATTATTGACTAACCACACTTTAGCACCATTCTTAGAAAGTTGTTTGGAGAGATTACTAGAGATACTGAAGTGGATCATCCTTCCACTACATCACACTTGCTTAGAAAGTTTGAAGGAACCAAAACTGATTTCCAACCCTAATCCTGACATTATTTGCTTGCTTTGGGATTTGGTATCCACTGGATCGGATTCCGTCTGCAACTCTGGAAGGTAAAAGTTTGTGTGCTTCTGATTCCCCTCTATCTCCCCTTCAGATTAAAAAGGAGTCGAACAGGATTTGGTGGCTACAACCATTAAATCTAGATTCATATAAAGGTCAAAAAGAAGTGAACAGAATCTGGTGGCAAAAATCATTAGGGCTTGATTCATGGAAACATATCCAAATATCTCATTCAATTAAAAAAATAAAATGATACCTCAAAAGAAGGGAGACATTGACTGAGAAGAAGTGAGAAGAGAAAGAGGAAAAGAATCAGAGAAGACTACATGCGTGTTCAAATATTTGCATAGGTAAGAGTCCATATATCTTTGATCGATACTCCCAAGGTAAAGCCTGCACTTTTATTTTATGCAAATAAATGAAATCAGTAGAGGGCGAGTCAGAATAATATTCGCTAAGTTGTTGGTAGAATGGAATTGGTTGCTATACTAGGATATGATATATAAAATTTATCTGTGATTGACTTAATAAGATGTGTCTGCAATAGAGTAAGGTGACAGTTATACTTTAGATATTATGTGAGTATTTGCTTTTCAAAACCTCTTTCGCAGGCTTGTTGCTTGAGGACAAGAAAAATATTAAGTCTCGGGGAGTTGATATAGCCTATTTATTACCAGTTTCAGGTCATGTTATAGGCTCTATTTAGGGTCTATTATGTGTGTATGCCCTATTTTAGGGTCTATTATGTGTGTTTTAGGCCTATGTTTTAAGGTCTTTATAGGTTCAGACACGATTTGGAGATATATGAAGATACTTTGAGCTTTTGAAGCATTATAGAGGAAAATAATCCGTAGTTGATCATTTGATAGAGTCGAAGTACAAGACTTTCATCGCTCGACGGCCCCTACCTTGGCGTCGATTGATGTTACATGATAAAGATCGATCGATGTTGCACATCTTGACATCGATCAATGACCAAGTTCATAGACAACCAAAAGATTACAAGAATGCCTCTGGATGAGTTTTTGACCTAGATTTAGAGTTTTATATTTATACTCTATGTACTACAGAGAAAGAAAGAGAGAGAGAGAAAGAGAGAAGAGAGAGAGAGAGAGAGAGAGAGAGAGAGAGAGAGAGAGAGAGAGAGAGACCTAAAAGAGATTTTATTTGGAACACATTGCTACATCTATTGGAGAAAATGATATGATCATCGTTATAGAGAAGATCTTGAAATCTTTATTTTTTTACTCAATTTATTCTATGCATTTATTCAGAGTTTATTCATGTTCTTTATTGCTATGTCTGAGTAGTTCTCTATTAGATTTAAGGTTATTCAATGGTAATAATGTATTGTTGGTTTTACAAAAATTGTTAGGGTAATCTTCTTGATTCTTTGTTTAAAGTGCTCTTAATGATAAGTTGAATTTGATCACCTCAACCTTAGAAATTAGGGTTTTATAGCGCAAGCGAGAGCCTAGTTATAACTTGAATCTATCTTAAACAATCTAAATAACTAGTAGCAAACGAGAGTTGATTAGAAGTTTAGAGAATCTAGCAAACCGCGAAACCAATATTGTTTAGAATGAGCATCGATCGACGCCATCTTATTGCCATCGATTGACGCTCAACCGAGATGTACGAGAGCGATCTCCTAAACCCTAGGGTTTAAATTCAGAACAATGCTTAATAAAATCCTAGCAATCTATTAGTTTGCATTATCTAAATCTACCTAAGAATTTCTCCTAAGTGTAATCTCTTAATTTAATCCTCACACACCAAATCAATCTTAAAATGTTTTTATTGTTATAATTCATCTAGCTTTAATTCGAAATTAATAAGTATATTGTGCAATCCTACAGTCTTTGTGGATTCGATCCCTAAGTACTACATTGAACCTCTTAATTGAGAGAGTAAAGTGAGAATATATGGTTAATTTGAAAGTAAAAAAATAAAATAAACTCCTCATCAATATTACCATTTGATATAATAGTAAGAAAATTAAAATAATTAAATATATAATAAAATAATAATAATAAATAATTATATGATATAAAAATATTTATATTAAAATAGTTTTGCGTATAACGCGGATTAACCCCTATTTTTTTCTAATAGAGAAGATTTTGGGCTTGGCAGGTAATATTTTTAAGTTATACAAATCATGGTTTATCCTAGTTTCTGGTTAGATTAAGGTAAAACGAACTTATTAACAGAGAGAAACAATACGAGTTCTCAGTTTCAGTAATTAGAAAAATAAACAATATAGCTGGTTCTTCGTCGATGTGAAGAAGCATTAGCTTAACTCTCAAGTTATCTCAACAACCATAAACAACCTTTAATAATCACTTTTTTATCAAACCTGTAATACAAATCGAAAAGAGAAACATAATAATATTTCCTTATTATTTATGATTATTTTATTTCCTCACTACAGTAGTTAGATTCTGTTTTTGATACAAAACAATAGTTTAGATCGCGTTATATAATTTCCTTCCTGCAAATTCGGCATTAAATAAAATTGATCCATGCTATCATTATTCGTTTGCTTCGTTCAACAGTAGTATTTTACAAGTTTGAATCATAAATAATAGTAATAATAATTGTGCATCTTCTTACTTTTTCAGTATTCACGTGACTCTGAGTTTCAAGTCCGACAGCTAGTCTCTTGTGTCTTACATCCTTTTGTCACGTACCTCCTGCTCTCTTCACCTCTCTCTAGATTTTTTTTTTCCACAGAAAGCAAAATCAAATCTGTGATATTGTAATCTCATACATTGTCATTGACATGCTTCTTTAACCAACTCAGAGAAAATGCTTCGTTGTAACTTCCCCATTTCTCAATTCCTTTTCTTCTGTTTCTTCTTCGCCGCCATTGCTTTCTTCTTCTTTGAACCGCACAAAACCCGCGACTCCTCACCGTGACGCTTACTCTCTTTTGCTGTTCAAATCCAAAGCTGATTTATGGAACAAGCTTGGTTTCTTCAGCAACAGAAGCTCCAGCTTCTGTCAGTGGTGGGGTGTTACGTGCTACGGAAACAAAGTGGTTCGTTTGGTTATAGAGGATCTCTATCTTGGGGGCCAACTCGCTCCTGACTCGGTCAATAAACTCGACCAGCTCCGAGTTCTCAGTCTCAAAAACACCTCCTTAACCGGACCTTTACCCGATTTATCCGGTTTGGTTAATCTCAAGTCTCTATTTCTCGATCACAACTCTTTCTCCGGTTCGTTTCCTCTCTCGGTTCTCGAGCTGCACCGGCTAAGAACCCTTGATTTCTCCTTCAACAACCTCACCGGTCCAATCCCTCACGGTTTAGTCTTTTCCGACCGGTTGATTTACCTCCGACTTGATTCGAACTGGTTTGACGGTACTGTCCCTGCTCTAAACCAATCCTCGCTTCATTCTTTCAACGTTCGGTTAACAACTTAACCGGTGCTGTACCGGTAACCGCCGTTCTGTTACGATTCGGCATTTCCTCTTTTCTCAAAAACCCTAACCTCTGCGGCGAGATCGTTCACAAAGGAATGCAACCCAAGGTCCAAGTTTTTCAATCTATCGCCGCCGGAAAAGGCGGCGCCACCACCACCTTTCCCGCACGGCCAAATGGCGGATTTCAGAGAAACGGGATTGTCCCGGCCGAGTCATGGCAAACATTCGCGATTGGCGGTGATTCTAGGGTTTCTAGTAGCCGCTCTTGTCCTGTTTATCTCCGTGGGTTGTCTAATCGCCGCCGTGAAGAAGCGGAGAGACAATAAGGATGAAGAGAAAGGAAAAGAATCGACGGCGGTTGTAGCGTCTGACGCCGCGGAGAGGGCGGAAGTAGCGGCAGCGATACAGATGGAGCAAGAGAGTGAGCTGGAGGAGAAGGGTGAAGAAGCTACAGGCGGCGAAGAGTGGGAGCTTAGTATTCTGTGCGGGAGAGGCACACGTGTACACAATGGACCAGCTAATGACAGCTTCCGCTGAGTTATTGGGTAGAGGAACTGTGGGGACTACTTATAAGGCGTTGCTTGACAGCCGTTTGATCGTAACAGTTAAGAGGCTAGATGCCATTAGATTGGCGGGTGTAGGAAGAGAGAAGTTTGAGCGACACATGGAATCAGTTGGAGCATTAGGGCATCCGAATCTGGTCCCACTCAGGGCTTATTTCAGGCAAAGGAAGAGAGGCTGTTGATTTATGATTATTTGCCAAATGGCAGTCTTTCGTCTCTCGTCCACGGTAAGCTAATAAACCCTCACACACAGGATTACGCATTTTCAAAATCCTTTTATAATAAATGATTGGTAGATTACCATTATTGAAGACATCAAGCACCTGGTTGGTACTTGTAATAAATTAGTAGTTACGAGGTCTTTACTTTCCTGAGTCAGTGACCACATGGGATTGAATTTTTTTACCATCTCGACGTATTATAAAAAAAATCCTAAACAATAAACCATGGAGTCAATCAGATTTGGTTTAATTTATAGGTCCATGTCTAGCAAGAGGAATCATGTTTTGGTATAACTCAGTTGTTTTTTTGGAAGCAGTATGTTGAAAGTTTAAATCATGTATTTTGGTGTAGGTACAAAATCGTCGAGGGCAAAGCCATTGCACTGGACATCTTGTTTGAAGATAGCAGAAGACGTAGCTCAGGGTCTCTCCTACATCCACCAAGCATGGCAGCTAGTTCACGGAAACCTCAAATCCTCAAATGTCCTGCTCGGACCAGACTTCGAAGCTTGTATTGCCGACTACTGTCTCGTCGCTCTTGCAACAAACCCTCCTCTAACATCAAATGACGGGGCAAGAAGACGCGGATGCAATTGCTTACAAAGCCCCTGAAGCTCGACACAAGAGTTTGAGTTGTCCATCGGTTAAAGCTGATGTTTACTCCTTCGGGATCCTTCTTTTGGAGCTTTTGACAGGGAAGCAACCTTCGAAGCTTCCGGTTTTGCCATTGGATGAGATGATCGAATTTGTGAGGAAAGTGAGAGAGGAAGGTGAGAAGAATGGGAATTGGAGAGAGGACAGGGATAAATTCGGAATGCTGACGGAAGTTGCGGTGGCTGTAGCTTAGCATCGCCCGAGCAGAGGCCGACCATGTGGCAAGTGTTAAAGATGTTGCAGGAGATTAAAGAAGCGGCTGTGATGGAAGAGTGTGAACTTGTCATGGACTCTACTAATTCTGGAAGCTCGTAAGGTTAACAGAAACTTATTAATCTCTCTCTTTCATATCGTTCGCTAATCTTTAAAACTATACTAGTTAACAGTGGCGGTTTTACATTATGCCACACGTTTCCTGATCCCTTTGACTTGTCTTGATGATCTCTTCTTTCTATGAGTAGTCCTGTGGAATTCGAATTATGTATTTCAATTATTTATTTATCTTAAATATAAAAGTCTTAGGTTAAATTCAGAACTGCAAAACTAAATATAGAAGTAATAATGCTTTGTTTGATCAAAAAAAAAGTAATAATGCAAATTCAGAAGAAAGAGAGATATAAACATGTATGTATCGTCCTCCCATACAACTCTTTCTAACCATTCTTCTTCATAGCAATATCTGGTGATTCTTCAACCTTGGAAACGTTTTTAGAATCCAGTGAAACCTTTCTCAGCTTTGGACAATTGCGGTCGTAGGTAGAATGTAGACTTTCAAAAGACAGAGCATTCGGATAGATGCTCTTTAGCTCAGCCAAATCTCCCAAAGAAAGGACTTTGAGTTCCTTGGAATGAATTGTAGGTGATGGATTACATTTCTCATACAAAGTTCGTTGAGTGTACTAAATTCGGTCCACTTAAATAAAAGACAGTAAAAAAATTACGTCACATTAGAGATAAAAAAGAAGGTATTCGGTTATTATTGGGAGATCAGAAACAACGATGGACCGAAAACAGTATAAGGCATCTTTTCAAACAAACAATCCTACAATTGAAGGAGTCGATCAAGCAACTAATCGCCATTGTTCAGAGAACAATACAAGATATCACTTCACGAATCTAAAAGTAACCATCTTAGCTCTGTAGATCCAACGCATCCTTGCAGCAACCCTCAAAATCCCCTTTACGAAATTCGCCGTACAGACAAGCTAATGATCCCATCATTCTCAGGAAACTTTGATCCTAGCGACCATATGGGGATAATTTATCTCAATAAATCAAACGTAGAAATGAATCAGAATTTCATTAGCCAATAACTTAATGACAAGTGGTCATTGAGGGCTCCAATTTACCTATTCAACATTGTTAATTTTTGAGTGGGTGACTGTGGTCGAGTGGTAAGGAGGCGAGACTGAGACGCTAACATGTTTCAGGTTCGACCTTACTTGCTGTGCGAAATTAAGTCACAATATCCTGGTCACCTTACACGGATATGTGCCTATGCTTTAGGGTTCATTTGAATACTTGAAGAAGAGTCTTTTCCGTGGACTACACCTCCACTTGTAGATTAGTTTGGACATCTCCATGAGTCTGGGATACCACAAGTTAATAAAAAAAACATTATTGATTTTTTCAACTTTAATTTATACACGTATGATTCAATTTATTTTTCAATAGACCATTCTACCTTTTCAACTATTGATTTTTTTTAATATGTGTATGTGTTGAAAATAGTTGCATTATTCATGATTAATTGTTTAACATATAATATTTTGTTAAACTAGGTTGATATAAAGAAATAATCTTATTACTTAATATGGATGTATATATATTATGTTTATTTAAGATTATGTTTCAAAGAAAATATGTTATTTTTAATATCATCATTAATAGAGATAATAATTAATAATATTTTTATTTAAAAATTAATTCTAGATAAAATATTTATTTTCTTAAGGAATAAACTTTGTACCAGTGAAATATAAATTCAAATTGATTCTGTACATTATTTAACCAATTTTTTATTAATTTTTGTAGCCCAATAGGCCAGGTTACAACGAAATCGGTCTTAAAACCGAGGCCAAATAACATTACAATTTTTTAAAATAAAGCCTATTTTTAAAGATGAGTTGACTTAGTTTGAAGATTGAGAGACACATGTTTGGCTTTTGAGTATCAACTCGATGTGTAATATGTGGCCTTCATCCAGAACTTCGTCGTATGATGCTCTTCTCCACGCGTTGTTCCGCCGCTTTGCTGCGGCGAAAATCAATTCTCACCTCTCTTAGAACTTCTTTTCAGCCGTTTTACTTCGCCGAAGTCAGTACTCACAACACTTAGACCTCATCTTTGATGGATGCACGTCATTGATTCTCGTCTGCCCCCATCCTTCCCTCACAATCGCCTAAGCTTATACCCATGATCTTTTAGTCACCATCTTTTTTTTTTGCGCTAGAGAACTTGAAAAATCGAAAGTAAATCATATTTTGAGACGTCTATTTGAAGACCTCAAATTTTGTTAATCTAGATTTGACTCTATCAAGAAACTCCCATCTACTCAATACACCACCAAATAAATACTCCATACAAAACCAATTTTATTGCCCATAAAACTATGAGATTTATAATCAATTGGTAGGATCAAGCAAAGATATAGAAAAATAAAACACAACACAAGCCAACGGGATTTGATTAAAGCACGCAAAGCGGTTCGACCAATAAGCCCGATATTCTGCCTTTGCCGATGACAAACTGACTGTGGGTTGTTTCTTCATTTTCCAATGAAATTGGTGATGTCCCAAGTTGTACAAAATAACCCGTGATTGACCTGCGAGTAATTGGACAACTTGCCCAGTCCGAGTCTAACCAACCCTTGATTTGTAAACTATCATTCTCACGTAGTAATAAACCTTGTCCAGGACTTCCCTTCAAATATCTTACTACTCTGAGTGCTTGCTTGTCAATGATCGTCTCGTGGAAACTGCATGAACTGCGACAGAACCATGCACATAATAGGCTAAATCAGGGCGTGTTACACCAAGATAAATCAGTCTACCCACCAATCGTCTATACTTCTCTGGATTAGGCAGAAGAGGTGATGTGGAGAGAAGCCAATTTGTTGATTTTGCTCAACAGGAAATGCTGCAGGTTTAGAGTTAAGTAGACCAGTATCTTCAATGATCTCAAGGGCGTATTTTCGCTGACTCAAGTACATACCTGACTTATTTCTTGGCGACCTCAATACCAAAAAATAACGCAGAGGACCCAAGTCTTTCATCTTGAAACACGAAGCCATATACTCCTTGAATAACACCACAGCCTTTGGCTGATTGCCAGTGATGATTAAATCATCTACGTAGATGAGAATTTGTAATTGCACATCACCTTTATCATACGTGAAGAGAGAATAGTCCGATCGACATTGCTCGAAACCGTATGCTTGAAGTGTTGTAGTCAGTTTTGCAAACCAACATCTAGGAGCTGGCGAAGTCCATACAAAGATTTGCGAAGACGACATACCTTTGTTGAATCCATAGAACTGAACCCAGGAGGCAGTTCATATAAACCTCTTCATCAAGATCTCCGTGGAGAAAATGCGTTATGGACATCCCATCCTTTCTTTGTAGCTACGTCGAGAAATAAGCGAACAGTTCCCATCTTTGCAACTGGGGCAAACGTCTCGTTATAATCCACGCCCTCAACTTGTTTATTTCCAAGTACGACTAACCGAGCTTTAAATCTTCAATGGTGCCATCAGCGCGATACTTCACAGTGTAAACCCATTTACATCCTATAGCTCGTTTTCCAGAAGGCAAATCCACTATATCCCAAGTCCGACTGTCTTCGAGAGCTAAAATTTTTGCTCCCATCGCGTTTCTGAAACCGTTCATCCAACACAGCCTTTTGATAAGATTTTGGTGGAGTAATCTTTCCTGTGGACACCTGATACGCCATATGACTTGCAGAAGAAACGGCCAAAACTCATATACGTTCGAGATTGGATAGAGTAAATCAGAGTTTACCTTTTGGTGGATGTGAAATAATCCGTGTCTAAGCGGAGTTTGTGACATAGTTTTTCCAGTGTCACTGGCGAAATCCGTTTGCGATGACCACGTCCGAGCTGTGTCTCTTGCTCCGAGGAGGATTCTACCTGTGTCACGATGTAGCCGAAGGTAAGGAGGAAGAAGTAGTAGTCGGTGGTTGGGTCGGGTTTGGAGATGGAATAGTCGTGGGCCTATTTTCAGATGGGCCAGGAGCATTCAAATTTCCCGTGTTACTACTAAGTCTTCTTCTCAAGTTTGCGTATCTTCTTCTTCACAATTGATTCCTGCTATTGGCTCCACAGATTCGAATTCCCAATATCAGTATCATTTTGTTATGATAGCGTGGCATACAGAAACTCGTTTTCAGAAAACACCACATCTCTAGAGATGAAGAATTCGCGTTTCTCCAAATTAAACAACCTCCATCCTTTCTTTCCATGTGGGTAACCCATAAAAACGCATATGTTGCTTCGTGGTGCGAATTTATCACCCCCAATACCCAATTATGAGCATAGCACAGGCTGCCGAATACTTTGAGATGAGCATAGCTCGACGGTTTACCATGAATCTTTTCATATGGAGTTAAACCATCAATAACAGAGCTTGGCGTTTGATTTATGAGATACGCAGCGGTTAAGATACATTCACCCCAGAACTCTACATGAAGGTGAAGCTTGAAATCGAAGTGCTTCGTGCAACGTTCAGTATATGACGATGCTTCCTTTCTACCCTGCCATTTTGTTGTGGAGTTCCAACACAGGAAGTTTCGTGTAGTATAACCAAGCTTCAAAAAAATTATCTTTTAAGCATAAGAACTCGGAGCCGTTTGTCACTCCGTATTGTACGAAACAGAAGTCTGAAATTGTGTATGTACCATTGACAAGAAGTGTAACAAGTGTATCGGTGCCTCTGTTTTATCTTTTAGGAGATAAACCCATACTCCTCTTGAGTAGTCATATATTAGAGTGAGAAAGTATCTAGCGCCAGTAACGATTCTGTCCGATAGAGACCCCATAGATCTGTATGTATCATATCAAACGCTTCAATGTTTATTGAATGCTTATTGGAAAACAAGATCTTGTTTGTTTAGCGCGGAGACAGACATCACACGCCTTATTCAGAAAAGCAGAACAAACAGAATTCAAAACATCATGAACACCCGGAAGTGAGCAAACAACTTTAGCAGCAGGGTGACCCATTCTTTTATGCCACAGTTGATACGATTTCTTCAGCCTTGGCAATAACTGCAGCAGCACCCTCCATACTGCGCAAGCGGAATGCTCCTTGTTCCCTCTTAGCCGCTCCAATCACCATCCTCGAGGTTCGGTCCTGGACAATCAAGAATTGATCAGCCAACTGAAGAAACACAATCATTTTCATCCATAAGCTGCCCAACATTAAATCAAATCAGAAGCATTCCCTCAACAAAGAATACCGATTTCAACATTAAACCCTAACCAACTCGTACTTTCCCTCCTTTACTGACACTGTTTCTCTTCCGTCAGCCAAAATGATAAGAACAGGGTCCATATATATCACGTAAGTCATGTAAAACTTCGAGCTTGCCAGTCAAGTGATGGCTTGCTCTGTATCCAAAATCCAGGAAGGAGTGGAAAACATACCTTGTCAAGTTCTCTGATTGGGTATTTTCCCAACATTCGCGTTAAGAATGGTCATGATATTCTCCACTGCATATCACTTATTCCAGCAACCCCCGTCGCGATCTTTGTCGGTAATAACATAATTTGCTTGCTCTGTCTGCTGAGTTCCGCCAACATGGACCGCGTTAGCAAGGGAAGTCGTCCCACGAGGTCTGCTTTGGCTGATAGATGAGTAAGCACCACGATTCTTCTGTGTAGATCTCGCTCTTGGACTGTCTCCCCACCATTCCGGGTAGCCAATCACCGCAAAGCAACTCTCTGTTGTGTGTCCAGTGCGGTTACAATGTTTACAGAAAGCCGATTTATTAGGTTCATCACCTCGTCTGCGACCCTTTGTTTGAACAACAACGCCGAAACAACATCCATGGATGCTTCATCCTCTAATCTGTGGCAGTTCGCAGATCTTCTTCTTGGCGTACAATATTGTACACCTCCTCCATCGGCTGTAGTGGTGTTCTTGACACCAGTGATGACCTCACAGTACGGAAATAGGCATCATCTAAACCATACAAAAATTGATGCACCTTATCTTCCTTGCAATCTTTTTCTTGGAGAGTTCCAAGATCACATGTGCATTTTCCGCACTTGCACACTCGCAAAGGTCGATAACTTGCCATACTGTCCCAAATTCGATTGAGTTTACCAAAGTAAGATTCAATCGCAAGTCCCTCTTTGTTTGCAACACGCCAACTCTGCTTTGATTTGCCTGGATCCGCGTCCATTCAGCACCGAGAACCTCTGTTTCAAATGTTCCAAAAGTCCTGAGCTACGTCCTTGTGAGAAATATTTGATCTTAATGTCGGTTCAATAGTCATTTTATCCAAGACACAAGCAGTGCTTGGATCGTCCACCAATCTTTCCAAGTCGGGAGAGCCTTCTTCTGGTCGCTTGATAGAGCCATCAAGAACCCAAACTTCTTCCGAGAACAAAGCGCGGTCTTGATTCACAAGCCCACTCGTCATAGTTCGTTCCTCTAAGTAGAGGAATGCGAAATCACAGCTCCGGGATTATCCGCGGAGGTCAAGTCGTATGGTGATATTGTCCGCCTCACTTCGCGTCGTTATCGGATCGTGGGTGAAGTATCTCTCGGAGTTGCAGACGTCATTTTTCAAAGAAATACGTTAAAAAAATATCAGGCTCTGATACCATGAAATGGAACAGAGAAAGAGAGGAAGAGTTTTCTATATATTCAACGTTGAAAGAAGTTACATGTTATATACAACTCTAGAGATATAATATCTCAACAACCAAACTAACTAGTTGCAACAGACCATTGTTTAAGGAGGACTACGTTAACACAATCCCAAATATATCGGATCTATTCCAACAAGACGGTCATAGCTAGAAGAAAAACTGACTCTTTGCAATCACTTTTCTCTGTTTAACTCAAATTCATCAGTCACAAGACAGCTACGAACTCCAATCGAGATATGAATTTGATTAGAGAGATTTATTAAAACATACAATATTATCTAGCGAAACTACATTCGATCAGACATAAAAGAAAATCTGATTAGAACATGATAAAAAAAACGAAAACAAAAAAAAAATCTTTCTCTATCTGAAACTTCTGGAGGAGAGAAACATAGAGGTGAGAGAGAAAGTATACATAACTAGAAAAATTGATTATTTACATATTATCGTATAAATTTTAAGTAAATGAAATTTGGTACTCCCTCCATCTCATTTTAAATGTATTCTAGATTTTAATTTTGTTTATTATAATTGTCGTTTTATGTTTTTAATAAAAATGTTTGATAATTTTCCATTTTTATCCATATATTTCTGTTCATATAATTTACAACAACAATAAAGTAGTGTATTGTTTAAAAGTATAATAGAAAATTTAATGATTTTCTTAAACGAACCGAGAGAATATAAATAAAAAGGAAATAGCAATAAAAATAAATAGAGAAACGAAACGATGGCGTTTGGTAGCCTAGTCATAGCGCGTGTGTATTTAGTCGAATTCGAGAGAGACTAAACCCAAAGCTCAAGAAAACTTAGAAAACAAAAATCTGAGATCTTACGGTAGAAGGAGAACTCAGAGAGGATGAGCGACGGGGACGATGCCGTTAGACGCCGTACTGCAGCGGTGGCCGATTAACCGGAAGAAGCTCCTTCAACATAAGGAGCTCGAATCCCGTGTTCGAACAGGTTCGATTCCGTCTACTCCTTCCTAATCGATTTCGCCCAGATTCAGTTGCATCCTTTGTATCGTCTCTCTAATTAGTACTTAGTTCGCAAAGGGTTTGATTGATTTGAATCTAGGGCTCCTTTTTCCCCCTTGTCTCAGTTTGGGGATTATAGAAATTTGTTTGCTTTAATCTCTCAATTCTAGGGTTTGAATATGAACGGATAAGTGTGACTAACAGCAAACTGGGTTTGCGGTCTTGCAGCTAGGGAGAACTTGAGAGGATCTAAAAAGGAATTCAACAAAACTGAGGATGATCTTAAGTCTCTTCAAAGTGTTGGGCCAAATCATTGGAGAAGTGCTTCGACCTCTAGATAATGAAAGATGTAACCTTTCTTTGTTGCTCACTCAATCTTTTGTTCTTCTGCCTCTCTGTGGTGTCTCAATGCTTAAAAATCTTGTTTTTTTAGTGATTGTCAAAGCAAGCAGTGGTCCTCGCTATGTGGTAGGCTGCCGTAGCAAAGTGGATAAGGAGAAGCTGACCTCGGGAACTCGAGTTGTTCTGGATATGACCACGCTAACAATATGAGAGCCCTTCCCAGAGAAGTAAGTTCGTTTTGTTTTGGACATGTGTTTTGGTTCTGTTACCCTCGTAGCATGCTAATAATTTGGTTTTCGTTTAATGATTGTAGGTCGATCCCGTTGTGTATAACATGCTGCACGAAGACCCTGGCAACATTAGCTACTCTGCTGTGGAGGGATTAGGTGATCAGATTAGAGAACTCAGGGAATCTATTGAGCTTCCTCTCATGAATCCTGAACTTTTCCTCCGAGTAGGGATCAAACCACCAAGGTACATAATTATTGTGTAAAATTCTTCCTTAAACCTTTCTGTCTTTTGGCTCAAGACATTTTAGCTGATTAATTGTTAAATGCAGGGAGTCCTTCTGTATGGACCTCCAGGTACTGGAAAACTCTACTAGCTAGAGCTATTGCCAGCAACATCGATGCCAACTTCTTGAAGGTTTAATTTTTCTGCTATGCTGATTTTGGATGGAAGACTCAGGTTATGGCATAAGGTTTTATTCTAATTTGTATCCTCTTATTAGGTTGTGTCTAGTGCAATCATAGACAAATACATTGGAGAAAGTGCTAGGCTGATTCGGGAGATGTTTAACTATGCCCGTGAGCACCAGGTAAGTCTTGTTGAAGTGTGTGTACATATGCATCTTCCTCTTTTTCTTTTGTCTTCTATTCACGTTCTTGACTTTTTTAAATACTTTTTGCCCCTATGGTTAGCCTTGTATCATTTTCATGGATGAAATCGATGCTATTGGTGGGCGTCGGTTAGCGAGGGAACTAGTGCTGATCGTGAAATTCAAAGAACACTTATGGAGTTGCTTAATCAGCTTGATGGGTTTGACAACCTCGGAAAGGTACTGCTCTCTCTATTTCTGAAAGTTATATATTTGCATAAGATTGGGTTGTGAAGTAATATATTGGTTGTCTTGGAATTTGTTTAATATCTTGATCGGTTTGTGTATTCGTAACATCTGACTCACTCTCACTCAATTGCTGAAAGCCATCATCAATGGTATTAAAATATCTGTGATTGTTAATGAATGTGGGTGTGCTAACTTGGTTTGGATATTATCTGTATTAGGTGAAAATGATAATGGCAACGAACAGGCCTGATGTGCTTGATCCTGCGCTTCTGCGTCCAGGTAGATTAGATAGAAAGATTGAGATCCCTTTGCCAAATGAGCAATCAAGAATGGATATCCTCAAGATCCATGCAGCTGGTATCGCCAAACAATGGTGAAATTGATTACGAGGCTATTGTCAAACTTGGAGAGGTTAGTTTTTCTTTTTCCTACGATTCCGACAGTTAGTGAGTGTTGATTGCTTTTAACTAATTGAGCTTCTCACTAAACGTTTATTTGGTTCAAAAAAAAAGGGTTTCAATGGCGCTGATCTGCGTAACATATGCACGGAGGCTGGAATGTTTGCAATCCGAGCTGAGCGGGACTATGTGATCCACGAAGATTTCATGAAGGTATGTATTATTTATATTATTAAATGGGAGGTTCGTATGACCGATGCTGGAATCTTTTGGTTTGTGATATTTGGAAACGAACCAAATTTGTGCAGGCGGTGAGAAAGCTGAGTGAGGCCAAGAAACTCGAGTCGAGTTCACACTACAATGCTGATTTCGGAAAAGAGTGAAAGGACGATGCAATGGCAGTTTCGTATTATTGTTTCTTCTTTTACTTTGGCAATGTGAAACTTTGTTTTACTTTTTCTTTTTTGAGGAGCAAAGTGTGTGCTTACACTACATTTTAGTAATTTAAAACTTTATTTGCGTCTTTTCTCATTGGTTCTTTGGCTCTAAGTAAGTGCCTCTTATTGTTGCGTTTCTCCTTAGTAAACACCAATTGGTCAAAGGGAAATTAGACTGTAGGACGTTTAAAAATATTATTATTTAATATCTAACCAATTTTTGTAATTTTCTCTTCTAAGTTTATATTTTATATAATATTTTTCTTTTTACTCTTGTGGTCTAACTAGTAAATTTACAATAAAAATAATGTTAAAGACTAATTTATTAGAAATGAAAGTTGTGGCTCTCGTTCACAGCACCCTTCTTTACTTCCTTCAATCATGTCTTTTTCAACTTCTCAGATTTTTTTATCGAATTCTCTAGACAACGGATACCCACCAATTGAATTTTCAAAATATTTTTTTCGGAACAACAAATTGTATTTGTAACCTTTCTTTGGTGATGGATGGGAAAACTCCTCGGATTCTCTGATATCAACAGTCGTGAAGACGTCGAATTCGACGTAGTTGAGAAAAAAAATTCAAACACTATGAGTTTTGATTGTTGTCTTATTATCTCTCATTCTCTTAAATTTTCCAATCGTTTATATTACTATGTTAACCAGTTGACCAAGATTTGGGAGATTGTCTCTGCTTCTGCAATCGATTGCGAGACGACGACGTTACAATTGAAGCGGCGAGAAGGAGCAACCCGAGCCTCTTTCCATTCTCAGATTTGTGGGATTTGTTGATGAAACTGTCTATATTGAAGGTGAAGAGTTGTGGTGAATAATATAGTTTCAAAGATTCATGTGGCGTCTGCTCCCAAAGTTGATGGAGAAGATGAACAGTTTATATTATTGTGTTCTATTCTATTATATGCTTATAAAATAAGAAATGTAAACAATATGTAATTTTCATATTTTGTTCAGCGATAATTTTGTTACTATAGTATTTTATCATGTTTCCATTCCATTTGATGATTACTAAAAAGTGCTATATTTGGTTTAGAAATATATTTCGTAATTTTCTTAAGTTCTCGTTACATGTTTTTTAATCTGTAAAAATCGCATTATGATCTATATTGATAGTTTAATATTACATAATATAGTTAATGTACATATTATTAGAATTAATTTGATATTTGGGTTTATATTTTATATTTGGATTAGGGTTTCGTGATCAGAGTTTAGGTTTAGTATTTAGTAGGTGAGGGAGTATTGTTGGGGTCAACATTAACTTCTTCCATATAATCA
Source organism: Moricandia arvensis (assembly GCA_905132765.1). Classification (NCBI taxonomy): domain Eukaryota; kingdom Viridiplantae; phylum Streptophyta; class Magnoliopsida; order Brassicales; family Brassicaceae; genus Moricandia; species Moricandia arvensis. Next base: position 9,364 of record CAJHQP010002256.1, on the reverse strand, counting down.
TAGACATTTCATACTTTCACGCAACATGTGATATGTCATTTATTGCTTCATCGTTTATTTGGGTTTAGGATTATATTTGAGTTTATGGTCTATATTCGGATAATAAATGTTTAGTGACTAAAGTTTAGGATTTAGTATTTAGAGGGAAGGAAATATGGTTGAGGTCGTCATTAACTTCTTTGGATAAGGTATAGTATCTAAAGATATGGCTAGGATGGTATTTAGGAGTTGTAAGTGGGGGGTTATAATCTTATACTATTTTGATGAATATGGAATAGAACACTCGGTGAATATATATGTGGACAATAAAATTATAGCGTGGATTGCTCTTCCTTCTTTCATTTGAAATAGGTTTTACGGGAAATTGGAAGTTTATATTGACGCAGGACAGATTAATGATTTGCTTAGTTTAATTTAAGGAAGTTTGGGGTTTACATTGTATTAGGGTTTACATTTCCGTATAGGGTTTAGTTCTTAGTTGATAGAGTTCAGATTATTTCGTGATTTATACTATTTTGCCATATAGAATAACAATGCATGTAGCTTTATTCTTCCGTTATGTTAACATAAGTTGTCTAACGTGTAAAATTATTATCCACTCATATTCCAAGATTTTCTACATTATATGTGTTAATTACAACTGGCATTTACGCTCTTTTTAGTTATGTGCCAGGAAAAACAACCAACGTCGCTTATTTTAGGAATTGCAACGGGTGACCTGTTACATGAAAAGGGTAAAAACCGAAGAGAATGTAACCAAAAAGTCTGATATTGAATTATGTCAAAATTAATATTACTTACTTAAATTTATCATTCAAATATGGTTATTTCATCAATAAGCCCTTGGCAAATACCCAAAAAAGTTCGAAAACTTGATAACAGATGGTATTGTCTACGCTTGCGACACATCAATCTTCATGTTGCTTGATCTTATTAATATCTGAATAATTGAAGAAGTGAGAATGCAAAAAAAAATATTGGAGTGTTTTGGCTTAACAAGAAAAACGATAGGTCCCTCTCGTTGGCACATGCTAATAAAAGTTTTAGCTGTAGGTGAATTGATTGTAGTTGTCAATTTGTTACTCTAGATTTCTTTTGCGGAGATTTTTGCTGTAATTAAATTTGTTTTTGTGTAATTATATGATCAAATGCTAAAAAGTTTTAGCTGTAGGTGAATGATTGTAGTTGTCATTTTTACTCTAGATTTTCTTTGCGGAGATTTTTGCTGTAATTAAATTGTGTATTATATGATAATTACAACAAAACAAATTTATACAGCAAAAATCTCTATTAAAATAAATATGTGAACTGTGAATATAATATTATTTTTTATCAATTAAAATAATTTATATTAATATTTATTTATAAATGATCAAAGCTTATTGTTATTTAAAATATTGACCTGAAAATAAGATTTATTGTATTTAAATATTTCATTAATTTTAAAAACCCATTAAAATTATTTATAATGATCTTATTATAATTAACTAATTTATTTATATTATATATGATTTTTTTTACAGATTATATGGATGTAGGTTTTTTAACCTAAATACATAGAGAAAAAACTTTATTTATTCTTTTTGTTGTAAATTTTAAAAATAAAATTAAAAGCATAAATGGTAAAATTAATAGAAAGTTGATGTAGGCGGTAACTTTATTTTTAACTTTTAAAAATAAAGTTACAGTATAATTGATAAAATTTAATGATTTAAAAATAAGTAAAGCTAAGGAATAAAAATAAAGCCCTAACCAATCACCCATTTTTATGTTATAAGTAAATAAGAGAAGAGAGGAAATTGTTGTATATTTATTCCATGAAGTATATTTTGGTATATGTCTAACTTAGATTGATGAACAAGTATATCTAGGACTTTTCATATGGATATTCACCATAGTATTTATAACACTTCTCTTTGATGACCATTATACTAAAATGCTTTCAAAACGCGTAGATGCTGCCTCGTTTTAAAACTTACAAGAAAAACTCATGGGAAAAACAAGATAAGGAAAAAAGACTGCAATGCGTAATGACTTCTCCTCATGTGTACATACGTCAAGATATTTTAGACGACGAAATCCAATAAAGTGAACTAACTTCCTCAAAAGTAGCACTAAGTAACATTCTTAGTGAATAAGCCAGCTAAAACTGTCACTTGAACGAACATGTAGAATGCTGATATCACCATTCTTCGATAATGCTTGAGTCTTGTATGATTTGATCATTTTCTTGGATTCCCTATATCTCAAAAAATTTACAACAATGATATAATTTCATCTCTGATATTATAATATTCCCCCTTAACTGTCTATCATATACGTGTTCTTTGTTGCCTTGCTTAAAACTTTACATAACAAAATTCAGTGGGATAAAAATCATGAGAAGGAAAAATAGTACAACTAGACATATTTACATTTCTTCACCTCAGATAAATATCTTTGTGATATGCATTTCGAATAAATGTATCTCTTTGATAAATTAAGCTTTAAAAAAATAAACTCTTTTAATTTCTATTACAATATCTAGAGTTTTTAGACTTCTAGTCTATAATTCTATTTTACATATACAACAATTTCTTGATCTATTTGGACTTCAAGCCAAATATCTTTACATACACTCGTTTAATATTTTAGGAGTTATTCAATTCTTATTACAAAACTATTTTTATGACTTTCTTTATTGTCATATGAAATCACATCTTTTATTCACATAAAATATTTGTAACTTGCTCAAATAACACTTTAAATATGGTACTTCAAGACCTTCAAGACCAAATATATATGAGCATTTTAATATAAAATCTTTAAAGGTCTTTTTAGATAACATCTCATTTTTAGATATTAAGTTTAAAATACATTAACACTTTAAATACGATTTTATTGATCTATAAATATTTGATAAACACAAATCGTGTATTGATTAAACTTCTAATATTTCATATATCCCATAAGCATATTTTGATCAAATAGCTAGAGTTCTGAGGAACATGATCATATATCTTCAATTCCTTCATAGATTTTATCATTCAGAGAGTTATCATTTTTTAGTGGATGCGTATAATTCAAGTTATTCTTTTATTGTCAGACTGATAAAGAACATGATAGTAGTTTAATCTACCACATGAGACCTAATGTCTTTTCATAATAATTTTATACTGATTTTTTCTTTGGTGTAACAACTCATTTCTATCCACTCGTTTTACACCTTTTTGTATATGGACTACTGGTTCAATATTCATCTTTTACATAAGAGTTTATATTTTTGTCTATAACTTCTTTTTGATTTGACCAATCATTTCTTTGCGTACACTTTTCAATAGACTATGTTTCATAATCCTCTTTCTCATTTATCATACAAAAATGCTACTTTACATGCATAAATATCATCGACGTTCATTTGCTTATCTGTTCCATTTTGTTCTATACATGACATAACTTATCAAGATCTCTTAATTGTCTCAGGTACCTGAATTTCTTAAAGTGATGTTTAATGTCTCTTTTGATGACCATTCAAAACTATATTTACTCTTGACCATTATTAATTATGCTCTTTTTATTTAAGAGGATTCTTATATTTGAAACCAATATGTCTACCACGTTGCATGCGTGACTAGCAGTTTGATATTGTTCTTTAGAACATCAATTTTTATTGGAGCATTTACAGCTGATATATGTGACTTGATCACTCTATTTATCTGGGTTAACAAATGTGTGTTGGCAATTGCTTTACTAAGCTCTATAATTGAATTATCTTTTGGATTTCTATTTGACATTCTCTTTAGTCCGAGGATCACTGATAATTCATATCAACTTATTTTCTTTTCCAACTGTTTATATTCTCTCCCTTATGTTGGATATACCAATTTACCTTTAGCATTCATATCGAGCCTTACTTATATCCTTAAGGAATATCTCTAGATTCTTAAGTATCAATGGAGATTCATATCCAACATATATTTACAACCTCATTTGAAAACACATCTTAATTTAGTTCTATGTGGAGCAAGTGGAATGTATACTGCACATTCAAAACTCTTAGATGGAAAATGGTTGGGTTCTGACCTAATGCCAAGGATGGGGAGAACTAGTGATTATTTGTTGGCTTAATGCAAATTAGTGTCTTTCAAATTGTTTAACACTTATCCTAGTGAATTTGATATAGTCGTCAAACACTTTAAGAAGTGAATTCATCAATATTATAAAGATGCTTAGTGGGTGATCAATCCGACAACATCTCCTTTATTCATTCCAATAACTTCCTTTGGCTGGTGAAAACCGCATTACCATTTTATCTTGTGAGCAAGCAACATATGTCAAATCATTCGAAAGAATCTTCTGGTTCTTCAATGACTATTCACATAAAATTTAAGTATCTTTTCGCATCATTACTGAACCAAAATTGTCTAGCTGGTTGATGCCAAATATTTTGCAAACTTATGGTTTACTCTATATTTATCTCCATTACACTAACCTTTGTGTAGTACAATATATAAGAGGATGTAGGTACTTTCTAAAATAATTCTATTGCCTTGAAAAATAATTCTGATTTAAAATGAATTTAACATTTTTTCTCTTATTGTCTCAACATAATCAGTTTCATAATCCCATGGCTTTATCTTAAGAAGGATTCATAAACTTATTTTTGGTGTAAACATAATATTTTAGATATTTCACTGATCTGATAAACTATGAGATTCCTTAACTCTTTCCCTCGAGATGATAACACTTCAAGTTTATCAATCTCGATTTGGATCTCATTTTAGAATCAACTATATACCCTATTTGGGTCATGTATTCTTTCTTAGATTCTTCTTTATTTTGAGACTTATGAGAATATAATACATTAATATTCATGTACTCTTCTGGAGTATTCATATATATCATTTTCTTGAACATTATATAAATTTTATTACCTTGTATTGTACTCACAATAATTTTCTTTCATCTTTAGATGAATGAATCATATCTCCATTTTGTTTTATAGTTTTTTTATAGCGTATCACATTCTCTTAGGGGAATAGAGCATAACCAATAAGACATGATTCATGATATTTCATCAATAACTCATTTGTTTTAGTCTTAAGGAGACAATATAATCAATAAAAGTATTTCAATCTCCTTTTACAGCAAGTAGTATTTCTACTGGACAACATTACTCGTGTGAAAAATATATTTTACAATATATATGCATCATTAAAAATTTCTTCGAGAAAATTTTCTTTTAAAATTAACATCCAACATAGTTGAGATTTATTTACAGATTTCCTGTCTTGTAATCTTTAGATGCAAAATACATAATGAGCTTTAGATAATCATATTTTTGTGATTACCTTTCTTTGACTTGACCCAAAATTTGTGGATCTTTTAATGTCAAGCCTTTAGCTTATAAACCAATAAATTAAGTTTCTGCATTTACGTGATGTTAACTTTTCAATAACAACAATATTCTTAAAATATGTTTAGCAATACACAAAAGTCGAGGTGTACACACACATACATACATATATATATATATATACATACATATATATATATATATATATATATATATGTATGTATATATATATATATATATGTATGTATATATATATATATATATATATATATATATATATATATATATGTAGAAATATGAACTAACAAAGTCGAGGTGCACCAAAGTTTAACTAACAAACTGAATCAAACCAACATCCCTAGTATCAGTTTATTATCAGTTTTCAACTAACTTCTGACCTTTGTATGAATTAGTTGATCTCACGTGATCACAAAACATGAAAAGATAGTTTGTAATAAGAATACTTCTATTTTGATCATAGTGACAGCGGATAGATGAGAAAAGCACTAGTAAAAAAACTATCCACATCTACGTTTTATTTCGTGGCTATGACATAAATTTTGTAGCTATGGCAGAAAACATATCTACGGGAAAGCTACAAAAATTAAACATAGCTATATGAGCATAGGAAGAATTCATTCGTATAAAAAATCATAGCAATTTTCTACGATTTGCTACGAAACTTTCGTACCATGTTCACTTGCTACGAAATGCTACACTATGTTAGTAAGTAAGAAAATAGCTACGTTTTGTCCACAAATAGGTTGTGGCAAGTTTACTACGAATGGTGAAAAAATATTTCGTAGCAAGTTGCTACAAAATTGCTAGATCTCTTTTCGTTCCATTGTGCTACGATTACGTTTATGGCATATTTGCTACAAAATAAAAATGAACATTTTTGTGTGTATCTCACTTTTTTGCTACAATATTTTTCGTTCCTAGTTTAAAACTTTAAAAAAATAAACCTTGAAAATATTTAATTTGCAATTGTATTATACTACAAATCAAAATAATTATTGAAAATATTAAATTTGCAATCAAAAACCAAATATATTACCTAGAAGTAGGAGTTTTACATTGTTCATTAGAAGTAGGAGTATTGCAGCAGGTCCAGAGGTTATGGGCATTTGAGGTTTCCCATGTCGCATATCTGTAGATAGACAAACATAACGAGTAAGAAGATGCAAAATGAAACCCAGAAACCCAAATAAAACATGAAACTTAAAGTCAAACCCAATAGAACCCTAGAAACCCTTGAAATCGGTAACCCATAACCTAAATCGATACCTAGGAACACTAATCGAAACACGAGAAAATCTAAAACGAAACCAGAAAACATGAATACATTTACAGATAAAGATGTTTAGAGAGAGAGAGACGACTCTGACGAGAGACTGTGTGAGAGAATGCAGAGACAAAGAAGAAAGAGAGATGAGAGCTTTGTTTCGTCGGCAAGAGGAGAGACGAGAATGAGATATATGGACATTTAGTTAAGTCTTGATTTTGGGTTGGGACAAAAGGGAGGAAATATGTTTAAGGTTTAGGAGGGAAATGGGTTTTAGGTGACGTTTTCCGTGGGAAGTGTAATTTAGGGATATATTTTGGGGTTTAGGTATGTGTACGGGGTTTAAATACAAATAATTTTTTTTATAAAGTGTCAAATGTATTATTAAGGTTAAGGGTATAGGGTTTAGTTATGGTTTACGGATTTAATTAAATTTGTTTGTGTTAAGATAATATGTATTATAGTTTTAAACTAAGACCCACTTATTATTTATTACAAATTTATTAAACTTTATGAACAACAAGTTTACTAGGAACTTGAATCACAATCTGAAATCAAATCAGTACAAGACTTCTCTAACTCATCTTGAAAATGTATTCGTAATTAGGAGGAACAATTGGTGTGGAATCATAGTCTGAATCATCTTCCACAGCATACGCTTTTAATGCGCAACATCTCGCTTTGTGCAACACTTGGTTGTGTGTATCATCTTGTAGCACAACAAGAGCACCTTTAGCTGTTTCTCGAACCCCTCTAGGCACAAATTTTGTACATGTCCACCAATCGCTTGCTGATGTAGGTCGTACCCGCAGATAAGGGATGAAACAAACTTGATCACAATTACCCATAAGATAAATGGATCATTTTTCTCATACTGCCAGCGTGGCGACACATCCACAATTCCTGATTCATGTTTTCGCATTCCCCGACCTACATTTTAATTAAACCACTTACATTTAAAAACCATGGCCTTCAGCCCAACATAACCAAAATACTCCACCATAATTATCTCCTCGGTCAATTCCTAATAGTCAGTGTCTGTGGTTTAACGAACTTAATGTTGAGTTCTCTTAGGTTTTCCATGGATATGTGTGTGGAAGTAGTATCCGCGTGAATGGTAAATAGACCAAGATTTATAGTTACGTTGCGGACCTTGTATAAAATCCAACATCCACAACGCAAACTCATATGATTTACTCGCATCTTCAACTTGTTAACTAAATTTATATTTATAACTGATAAACTTCAAATTTCATATTGATAATTCAGATAATAATAAAAACTCACATAATCTTTCACCCATTTCGCAAGCTTTGGTCTTCTGCTATTTGTAGATCATTACTACACATATTAGATTTCTTCCCATCATAAACTCTCAAACATCTTGTCCAGTTGTTGAAAGATACTATAACTTCAAATCGACATTGTAGAAACATGGAAAAAATAAAATTAACAAAATACCTTTCATTGGGTTCAATTTTTTTACAATTGAGCATCATAAAAGTCTGGAGGATGTTGTAGTCTTCATCGGTTAGCCCATCTATCTTCAGATTTCCACTAACTCGACTTCATGGTAAAACATGGTAGGCACATATGGATATTGATATGTAAACCAAACTTCCCCGGGAAAGTGAAACTTCAATTATCCCTTGTGGATTACCAAAGAAAGTTTGCAGAAGCAACATAAGTCTCCTCATTAACACATGTGAAATAATGGAAACTCCGATGTGTGCTTATTTTAACTTTCTTTTTCAGATGGTACATGTATCACTTGAAAGGATATATCCATCTATATTTCACTGAACCACCTAAAGTCGCTTCGTCTGGTAAATGCATATCCAGATATTCTATAACATCAATAAGAATAAAGATGGTAAAATCTTATTTAAATTGCAAAGCTTCACGCAATGTTTTCTTTTAAAATGTCAACATCTTCATTCTTTAGTATCTTAGCAGAGACATCATGAAAAAAGATGCTGCCTTACAAAAATAATAATAGGAGTTAGTGGATAATTACACATAATACAATTAATAATTAATTAAGATTATGTATCTGAAATTGCAATGTGAACACTTTTAGGAAAAAGTTCCTTAAACGCAAATGGGAGATGTCGTTGCATGATGACGTGAAAACCATGACCTTTTAGGCCTGAAAGCTTCAAATTCATCTCGTCTTACATCTACTAAACTTTGACGCATACCCATCCAAAATTTTATATCATGCTTTAACCATCGCAAAAATCCCTTTTTCTTTTCTTCCTTAAACAATCCAAATATTGGGACCCACATTGCTCCATCACTTTAATATATAACTCGTGCCTTCTGCAGATATTAGGGAGATCCATCCTCGACTTAGAATTATCCTTTAACTTCCCAGGAAGATTAAGCATTGTATTTGTAAGATTACCAAAGAAATTTTCTCCACGTGCATGAATTTCAAATTGTGCAAAGAGATGTTTCCCCAATACGGCATATCCCACAATATACTCTTCTTCACCCAGTTGTGATCTTTTCCGTAGCCATCATATTGCGAGTGGTAGTAACCCTGTCTCCATAAAATAAGGAAGAAGACGGGTTCTCATGACCATTTCCTCCACAATCAGCTGTTCGAACGCACTCCTTCGATGTTGTTTATTCTTTGTACAAAAATTCCTCCCCCATTAACCATGGTGGAGGATCATCATTTTCTGTCTTCCTCCGTTGAAACGATTGGACATTTCTCATGTAAGGATGATCCTTAGATA
>CAJHQP010002255.1:0-90357 GCA_905132765.1 Moricandia arvensis | reverse complement strand
ATAGTATATTCCTTATCTCATAATCCATAAGAATATTCAGTCTAATCACTAGCATATAACTCGAGACATGCTATTATTGACCAGTAACACCCCTCCCTTTCCCCATATATATATTTATGAATTTAATTATCTAGATTTTTTAGATAGATAGATCATAGATATATAGAGAAGTTGTTGGGGAAAAAAGATATGCAGAAGGTAAAGCTTATGTATATGGTATTCTTATTGAATGAAGTTCTCCATGAAAGATTCAAAAGCATATAGAGCTGATATGATGCCAATAGATGTCCACAATTGTAGAGCAAAAACTAAAAAAATGATTTATAGTACCTAACACATGTTTCATGAAGCAGAACATTACCTAATCGTACGTGGTATGTTTCATATTGTTAGAATACTTGATTGCAGAGAGAAAGAGACGTGAAACATTTGCTTTATTGTTCACGAACACGATGGCTGTGTCACTGACACATGCTTTCAGCTTCTTCATTGCTCAGAGTATATTTGGTTCGTAGTTAGATTTATATTACTTGTTTTCATTTTTTTTTTCCCACTGAAATTTGTTAATTAATCAAATAGGCCAAGCCGAGACAATTACACAGTACCAACCAAAAAACCCACAAACATAATGGGTTATTACAAAGGCGGCCAAAACCCACATACTAGAGAAGGCCCAAAGCCCAAACATCAAAAGCGAACGGCTTAACCTAGTTGCACGTCAAGGAGGCATGGACTTGGACACGTGGAAGAATCTGGACCATCCGTACGACACGCATCGCCTGCCTCGACTTGAACAACACCTCCTCCCACAGCCGCCGAAACTTACCACCGACACCACTATTTACCGGAACTCCGAGACTACAAAGTCTCCACAACACCTTAGCCATTCTACGCCGCTCTGTCTTTGCACCGGAGAGATCAATCGTTTGAAACGAGATCTCCTCCGCCTATGACTCACCAGAAACCCTAGACAGGCGAGCCGAGAACCACTGCTATCGTACTCTTATACGCCAACACTGTCGCCGGAGAACTTCATCTCCAAACGAGATCTCACCCGCTACGACCCACGAACCCAAATCTGACTTCGAACACCACACCATACTTAATAACCTCCATTCAGTAACTACAACTCAAGGGATATCGGGTACCAAGACGGCAGCGTGGAGCTTTGTAAGCCTCCACTCTCCGTGACCAAAAGCCGACGAAAAGGGAGCTGTCTGAGCCTCCCCTTCCCGGAAACTAGAGCGACGACGGTGGATCTGAGAAAGCCTCCACCCCTCGCATAAAAACCGGCGTCGATGGATCTAGGGTAGCCTCCATCTCCCGGGGAACACCAACTGAACATGCAAGCCGCTTCGTCTCCACCGACAGCCTCCAATCAACCGCGTCGTTACTCCAAAAGTCGATCTACCAAAGATGGATGGTCGAGGTATCAAAGCTCCGACAAGGCGGTTGTTGACGGGACTGTGAAGATGAAACGGAGAGGAGCAATTAAGACGGAAGAGAAAGTGCTCCGGCGACGGCACGGACGCTCACGCGCCGGCCTTACGCCGGAGTAGATCTGAGCTTCGCCCTTTATTTGCTTCTTTTCTTTACTTTTCTCCTTTTATTGAATGGTTGTTCTATTACTTGTTTTCATTTATACTATGGCAAATGAAAACGAAAAAAATAAACGGGTTATTAATCGAGTGTAGTTGCACAGTAACGAAAAATTATACGAAGGGAAATAAAAGCCAGCAATATGCAGTAGCAATCTCAAAAGAACATGATGGAATTAGTATAAGCCATTAAGTTATTTTCTTCTCTTAGTAATCTCTCTCTTTCACAAAAGTTACAATTTAATATTTTCACACATATTAAAAATTATATTTTGTTTATATTCATACATAAAGTATTTTTCCTTTATAATTAATACATTAATATAATAGGAATAAAATTGGAATTTTATTTTTAAAAATTATTTAAAAATACAGAACGATAATTTTTATAAAAGAAAAATAAAACTTCAAAAGGATACTCTTTATAAAATTCATGAAATATTACTGTACTTGAGAAGTTAGTTAAGTTGAGATTAGAATTAGAGTGGTTAAATTCAAGCCTACGATTAAGGACTTAGTTTAAAAAGCTTGAAAAAGAAAGAAAAACCCATCTCAATACCCATTTGAAAGGATCTGCTATCACTTTGGTTTCTTCTCTTTTAAACCGAAATCAAACTAAAACACTCACTGACAAAAAAATCAAACTAAAACACTAATAGTTTTTTTTTTCCATTCAGTCCTAAAAGGACAAATTTAGAGAACTACAAGCACATGATATTTCCAGACTCAAGTGCAAGTTGCTAGAATGAGGCATCCAAAACTATAAACTGAATTAAAAAAAAAAAGAAGAAAATACAGGAGAATATGAGACAAACTCACTAAACTGCCTAGTGAATTTTCAGTTGTTATGCAAGATTCCGATCTCAGTGTAAACATCTTGTGTGTCATAGTCATAGGCCCCGAACATTCCAGTGGAATTAAACAGCACTGAGACTTCATAGTCACATAAGACTACCGTTTCTAGCAGTTCAAAATTCATCAAATCTTTCTTTATTGTGCAACAAAAGTGGAGTATATATATATTAGATTTGTTGTGCATACACAAGTGGAGTATTATTGAGCCACTTCTCTATCTTAACAAGAAAATGAAAACGAAAATAAAAAGGCCGAAACCCATTGCGCTTCCAAACCTAATCATACCATATTCTATTATACAAGTATCCATTAAATTATCCAATAACCAGGCCCATGAAAATTGCGTATCTCACAAACATCCCGACCATTGAACCAGACCGAAATAGAACCGAAAATGAACGAATCTGATGAATATCTTGAAGTTTGGTTTGGCTATAACCAATGACACTGGACTTTTTATTTCAGGTTAAGGAACCAAAAACCGAACCGAGGGTAACTCCGTAATTCTAAATAAAACCCTAGTTACTGGTGACGATTTATAAGTGAGAAACCCTAAAAAAGCTGAGTGAGTGACAGAGACAAAGATCAAATACAAAATGCCGCCGAAGTTGGATCCATCTCAGATCGTCGACGTCTACGTCCGCGTCACCGGAGGCGAGGTCGGAGCAGCGAGTTCACTCGCCCCAAAGATCGGTCCACTCGGTCTCGCCCCAAAGAAAATCGGAGAAGACATCGCCAAGGAGACGGCTAAAGAGTGGAAAGGACTTCGAGTCACCGTCAAGCTCACCGTCCAGAACCGTCAAGCTAAGGTCACCGTCGTCCCTTCCGCCGCGGCTCTGGTCATCAAGGCCTTGAAGGAGCCGGAGAGGGACCGTAAGAAGGTGAAGAACATCAAACACAACGGGAACATCTCGTTCGATGACGTCATCGAGATCGCTAAGATCATGCGTCCGAGGTCGATTGCGAAGGAGTTGAGTGGGACGGTGAGGGAGATCTTGGGGACTTGTGTTTCCGTGGGGTGCACGGTGGATGGAAGAGACCCGAAGGATCTTCAGGAGGAGATTGTCAATGGAGACATTGATGTTCCTAACGAGTGAAAGAGGTTACTTTGTGTTTTTGTTTTGTCTTTTTTTGAGGATTTGCGTTTTGGTATACTATATTTTCGGTATTGAGATTTTGGAGATGGTAGTTTTGGATTTGCAAATTTGAACCATTAGAATGGTTCATTTCTATAATCTATCAACTTGGTTTTGAAATATCTAAAGATTTCATATTTCAATGCGTCACAAGGATCGTGACATGATTTGATCTGAAGCGGTTGATTGATTAGTCATTTCTGGAAAATTATAATGATTTAAGTTCTAACTATACACTCCTCGATTTGATATGAATCTGATAGTGAATTGGCGACAAATTATAACACTTTGGCCTTAACTGTTTTTATAGTGTATGGATGGAACATTCATATAGTTCAGTGTACTAGTCCCTAACATGATATAGTTCAGTTTATTGCGTTAGCAGTGTGACAGTGTCTTTGGGTTTGATTACGTTCTGGTCGGGCTTGTACTTAAAACCGTTAGTTGAATGGTCGGGGTGGATTCTACGATTGGTCTTGAGTTAATAAAACAAGTGAAATTTTTTTGTTTGACGCAGTCATGTTAGAGATTCGTATTTGCGAAAAAGCAATGGTCCAATATCATCTTTTGATGAAAACGAGAGAAAGCAGAAATGAGATCATTCAAGAGACCTACTAACACCAGAATAGTAATGCTTCAAAGGGTAGTTCAGTTGTTAGAGTCCACTATCAAAGACACGCTTATATACTCTGCAATTATCATCATCATGCTGCCAAACTCAAAACGAAAAAAAAAAACATACATGCTCACATGCATCATTGAGATGAATCCATATATATACACTTATGTGGTCTCAACTCAACGAGATATATATATATGTAATGACAAAGTAATTAGATACATAATATATGCTTGTAAGTCCAACATTAATTGAATAGTTGGAGAAATTAGGAGCAACGCAATGGGACATAATGTTATGTGTACATGAGAAATCGTCTGGCAAAGATAATATATATAATAACATGTTCAACGCTGTTCTTATTCTGCATGTCGCAGATCATTCTTATGACCTTTTTGATGTTTCACTAAAAGTCTAAAACCAAGTTAAGAAATATTCCAGTGTTTATAATTTGTCCTTTAATCTGAAACTGAAAGGTTAATGAAACCTAAAAACCTTAAAAGTACTAAATTATTTTCATTTAATTCCAAATCCAGATTGAAAAAGAGAATTATAGTGAAACATAATAATATTACAAATATATTCTTTTTTTTTACATCATTACAAATCTCTAAAAAGTCAATGTTATTAATTGTACTTTGCATGAAAATTTATACTTCTATAGTAGTATTTTTTTTTTTTTAACGTGGGTAGATGAGACTTTGCTCGCTAACATACAATTCTGGGAAAGCGCATCTTTCTTTGCATGCCAATTAGTTACATAGCCTTTACAAGATTCCTATTTCCTCATATAATTTTTGTCGAACTATGTCATATTTGTATACTATATATAGTAATTATATTATAAGCTAGCTATATACCCCATTAAATGTCACATATACGAATACATGATTAATCTAACTTTTAAGTTGTAACGCCGTTGATAGACTCGTTCCGCAATCAGTTCGGTGCAAGTATAGGAAACGCTATAATAGATGTTATATCTTAAAATTATAAGTTTAATATCCATACATCTAAGTTATCTTCGTTGGGCCATGTAATAATTAGTATAACATTCTGGATTGTTCAGACATATATAATTTGATAATCTTGTTAAAGTGTATATAAGTCAAATATATTTTATGCATAATTCAGTTTATGCAACATGCTGCTGGACTAGTGATAAAGAAAATAAATAAGAAGATTAAATTTAACAACTGAAAAATATTAAATAAAGGGGTGAACTAGAATTATTACAAACACAAGTACATGTCTAAATTGAGGGGTTGGTTGGGCGGCTTAAAACAAGTTTATCTACCACTAATCATGCAATTTTAAGACAGCTCTGAGTCTCTGACCCGTGGCTAAATTATTCTGAAAATGTACGCATAATAAACAAAATGTTGAATTGAAGAAACATCTATGTGGACATAGATAAGTGGAGACTCTGGAGACAGATGATTGGCTATACAACTATGTGTTGTACAGTCTTAACTATCTTGCTTTACCTTGCATTGTATATTCGCTTTATCATTACAAGGACTGTTTTTAGTTAAGTTCCCGATTAGGCCGTAATTTTTTTTAAACATCTAAAAGTAAAAAAGATAATACGCTAATCTTTCTTTATACAGTAAACATTATGACAAAGTTGAGGTGTTTTTTCATAATACCACCAGCTCATGTGAGGCATATACGGATTAGATAAGATTCCTTTCGTAATTATTTCTTTTCATAATTATAATTAACTGTCCATAATTAATAATCATATAATTAACGGATCTGTCTTATAATGTACTTATACCAAACCCTTTCACAGTCTCTGTGTATATATATAACAAACAATCAAACCCAAGAGCTACAACAAATATCACAACTCAAAATCTATCTCTTCCTCTCTCTCTCATTAACATCATCTTTGGCCATGGCAAAGGACTTGGAGGTGCAAGAGGGCGGAGGATCCGCCGCGAAAGATTACGTTGATCCGCCTCCGGCGCCTTTGTTGGACATGGAGGAGCTTGGGAAGTGGTCGCTCTACAGAGCGGTTATAGCTGAGTTTGTGGCGACACTTCTCTTCCTTTACGTCTCAGTCCTCACCGTCATCGGCTAAAAAGCTCAGACCGACGCAAACGCCGGAGGAGGTGACTGCGGCGGCGTTGGAATATTGGGGATTGCGTGGGCTTTCGGTGGAATGATCTTTGTTCTCGTTTACTGTACCGCCGGCGTCTCCGGTAAGTTTACACAAAACGTTCTGGTCACGGTACATATATTTCCACGTAACAATAAAGTTGGAAATATTGTAATATTTATGAAACAAATAGACCAAAATAATTTTACGTATATTAGTTAGAGATGGTGAATCAGAGTTAGGTATGAATTACTTTGATTCAGCTTATTTAAGTTAATTAACAACCTTAATTACAATTTAAGTTAATTTTGTGTGTGTTATTTACCTTTGAAGGTGGCCATATAAACCCGGCTGTGACGGTGGGACTGTTCTTAGCTCGAAAAGTGTCATTGGTGCGGACAGTGTTATACATTGTGGCTCAGTGCCTTGGTGCTATCTGCGGTTGCGGTCTGGTCAAAGCCTTCCAAAGTTCTTACTACACAAGGTTCCATCATGTCTCAACATTCATGCATCCAAATTTTTAACTAATTCGTTTCAAAGCGCCTTATATTCGTTTGTCTAAGATAATATCCATTTAATATGCATAATTATAAGCTTGCATGATTAATATATATATGATTAGGATGTTTAGTTAACGACCAAATTGTTAATAAACGTTAGATATGGAGGTGGAGCCAACGAGCTTGCCGTTGGCTACAACAAAGGGACCGGACTCGGTGCGGAGATCATCGGGACATTTGTCCTAGTCTACACCGTTTTCTCGGCCACAGATCCTAAGCGAAGTGCTCGTGACTCTCACATTCCAGTTTTGGCGCCACTTCCCATTGGTTTTGCTGTCTTTATGGTTCATTTAGCCACCATTCCCATCACAGGAACCGGAATCAACCCTGCCCGTAGTTTCGGAGCCGCAGTTATCTACAACCAAGAAAAGGCCTGGGACGACCAAGTATGTTATTAACTGTTTAATATGGACACGTTATTCTATATATGAAATGAAACTGATGATGCTTAATTATATATGTTTGATCATTTGGACAGTGGATTTTCTGGGTGGGACCAATGATTGGAGCTGCTGCTGCTGCGATGTACCATCAGTTTGTTCTAAGAGCGGCTGGGATTAAGAGTCTTGGCTCCTTTAGGAGCTCTGCTTAATATTAATTGTTTCAATTAAGCCACAAATTGATCTTTAATCAAAATAATAATAATCACCAGAGATTGCACTACCAGTAGCAAGAGGAAGTTTACCTGTATCTTTTTATTTATTTCTATTTTCTGTTCTTTTTTTAAAAAATTTCATTGAATTTCCCATTGGTTGTAAATGTGGTTTAATTAATTAATGTTGCTTTAAGATAAGTAGTGTCGATTCCACCTTTTATCTTTTCGTAGAGTTAACGTTAATTTTGCCTTGATTCTATTTCTCTTGGGAATCAACAAGAAGAAACTCACTTTATCTCAATTTTTATAAATCTTTTTGCCAACCTATACAACTTTCGCAATGCACACAAACTCTAATCATTTAAACTCTTCCAATAACAAGGACGAAGTATCTGTTTTCCCCTTTGAAATCGAGTTAATGATCATAAAATTTCTCAGATAATAAGTTATAACTTGGTAATCCTCTATCTGATAACAAATGTGGAATTGAATATTGTGACTCCTCAAAAGGCATTACTCCCCAGTATGCTCTTCTTATACATGATTTGGTCAGATACCTAATCCGTTAAAAAGTTGCTTGGTTTATCAGCTAGAACTGAGTGTTGTTTTTTAGTAATGAATCCGATGGAATACTCTTATTTGTAGGACCTGGGAAAGAGGTTTGGGCTTGTTATTGAAATAGTTATAAATGGTTATGTATTGAGAAAATGTTGCTTTAAAATAAGTCTCAGTCTCGCTTTTTATCTTTTTTTTTGTGTGTGGTAAAACTCGATTTATCTTTTCCTAGAGTTAACGTTAATTTTGCTTCGATTATATTTCTCTAGGAAAATCAACAGATGTCACGTCTGTTTACAATAGTATCCAGAAACAATTTATCTCTATGTAATAATATTGCTAACAAAAGAACTTCCTGTTTCCTTTCCAGCACCATATATATTAGTGTCAATCATGGACAGAAACAGGAAGTTATTTGAAAATGAAAAAATGCAAACCTTAAAGTGTGGACCCGATTGATAATTTTCTTTTTTTCTTGAGTGTTTATATATTCCATTGCGGTTCCTTCAAGCTAACAAACTCTTCATGCATTCTTTGCCACTAATCTTACCCCAAAAATATTAAAACTAGAGGAACAAACCTTATGGACCACCTATTCTAAAATCATTTGATCCATAGATCAAATATAAACATAAGTAAATTCCAAGGGTTAAACCAATAAACTACTACACATGTTTAGTTCTGGTAATTATTTAAGCAAGTACTATCAACACATGTATTAGAGGGAAATTATAAATTAAAAAAAAAAAAATGAAATTTACAAACAAGAAAACTGCATTAACCAAAGTGGTTTTTCACGACTTCTCTTCACTCATTCAAAAAGACCTTTTACTTCTTTTGTTATTGCACAATCATACAAATTTGCACTTCAAGCAACAACTATCTTTTCTACAAACCAACCCTATAAAGCCCCCCAAACACACAAACACACAAAACAAAACCAAACAATAACAAAAGGTTTAAAAAAAGGAAAAAACAAAAAAAAACATGACATACCTAACTCACTCTTTGTTATTCTTCTTCTCCTGCTTGTCTATGCTTCCATGTATGTCCATTGCAGGAAGCAGACCTGCTCATGGTCCAGCTTACTTAAGCCCATCTGCTTTCTCTCCTGAAGCTTACGATTTCTTTCACCCAAAATCATCACTTCCTGACAATATCCCACCAAGAAACTCGCCTTCACCTTCACCTTCACCTTCACCTTCACCTTCACCTTCACCTTCGAAGACGGCTAATGTAGAGGCAGATACACAAGGAAGAAAATTTTCATCAGAAGAGCACACAAATGAGAGTATCAGAGAACAAGGACGAGGAGAAACCGTTGGAATAGTGTTAGGAGTTTCCTTCGTAGCTTTTATATTAATGGGAGTTTACTTTGTTATCAAGAAACGACGAACAAACATAACCCGCACGATTGTAATCCACTCTGATGCTTGAATTATCATAAAACATTATTTAAATATTTTGTCAAATTGTTATTGGTGTGATTATGTTGAATGGTACAATATCTCACCCTGGTGCATATTGTTAGGCAAATCACTAAACTTCAAATGTTAGTTAATTACCATTCATCTCATTGTACTAAATGGGCTGTGTTAATGGGCTATGTTAATGGGCTGTGTTAATGGGCTGTGTTAATGGGCTTAATTAAAATTAAATATGTAAAGATGGAGCTCCAAACTTACCATTTTTATAGATTGCCCATTTTGTACTTTGAAAGAATTGTCGACAAAAAGAAATTGATATTCAATATATTTATAATTTAATTTTAATTACCTTAAATAAAATTTAATTGGTGCCAGAAAAATAATCTATTCAGATTGGATTCAGTTACTATATTTTTGGTGAGCCCATTTAGTTAGGCCGTATTTTAAGCCGAGGAGATAATTTACTTTCCATAATAAAGTCAAACCCGTAAAACGACGTCGTATAAGTCAGGTAGTAGTAGTTGTGGATCTCAACTCCTCTGTCTGATCAGTGATCACAGTTTTCAGACAGCCGCACTAAAATGGCGTTCCGCGTTTTCCTCCTCCTCTCTCTCACCGCTCTCCTCATTTTCTCCGCCGTCTCTCCTTCTCTCGCCACCTCCGACGTCGACGATGAAGATCTCAGCTTCCTCGAAGATCCCAAAGAAGAAGACTCTCCCACTACTCCACTCACCTCCACCGACCCTGACCTCGACCAATTCAACGAAGGAGAAGACGGCGAAGAAGATCCCGAGATGTACGACGACGGAGACGAAGAAGAAGGAGAAGATCTCTCCGATCTAGGCAATCCAGATTCAGATCCATTCCCGGCACCCGACGTCGACGAGAAAGACGTGGTGGTCATCAAAGAGCGTAACTTTACAGACGTGATCGAGAATAATCAGTACGTTATGGTTGAGTTCTACGCTCCCTGGTGCGGTCATTGCCAGTCTCTTGCTCCTGAGTACGCAGCTGCAGCTACTGAGCTTAAAGGAGACGGTGTCGTTTTAGCTAAGATTGATGCAACGGAGGAGAATGAGTTAGCTCATCAGTATAGTGTTCAAGGGTTTCCTACTATTATCTTCTTTGTAGATGGCGAGCACAAACCTTACACTGGAGGCAGGACCAAGTAAGTCAAAATCTCGATTTTGAAACGAAAGTTCAAATCTTTAGTGTGAATTGTATTGAAAGTTCAAACCTTTAGTGCGGTTTTGATTAGAAGTTCAAATCTTTATTGTTATTTCTACTGAAAGTTCAAATCTTTAGTGTGAATTGTATTACTGTGGTGTTTCTTGGATCTGATTAAAGGTTTGCTGATTTGTGATTTAGAGAAACGATAGTGACATGGGTGAAGAAGAAGATAGGTCCTAGTGTGTATAACCTAACCACATTAGATGATGCCGAGAAAGTGTTGACTTCTGGGAACAAAGTCGTCTTGGGTTACTTGAACTCTTTGGTGGTATGGTTTCCTTTTCTCTACTTTGTATCATTGGTGTTGTTCCTTCTCAAATGCGTTACATTTACAGGGTGCTGAGCATGATCAACTTGCTGCTGCTTCTAAAGCTGAAGACGATGTGAACTTCTATCAAACAGTAAACCCTGATGTTGCCAAGATGTTCCACATCGATCCGGAGTCTAAACGGCCTGCTCTTGTCTTAGTTAAGAGAGAAGCGGAGAAGATTAGCCATTTTGGTTGGTTCTTTAAATCTTTGTTATAACCTTTGGTTTAGTGGTATTGTTTATTTGGCATTGCTTATTGTGTTTTGGGTTATTATCCTGCAGATGGGGAGTTTGTTAAGTCTGCTCTAGCTAGTTTTGTGTCTGCCAACAAGCTTCCTTTGGTCTCTGTTTTCACCAGAGAGAGTGCCCCGGAGATTTTCGATAGTGTAATCAAGAAGCAGGTGTGTCAATTGTTTTTAGTGAGACTCTTCAGTTCTAAAAGATGGCTTACTAACATTTAAGTATATATTCTCTTTGCAGTTGTTGTTGTTTGCAACCCAAAATGAGACTGAGAAGATTCTTCCAGAGTTTGAAGAAGCAGCAAAATCATTTAAAGGAAAGGTACAAACATAGGCCTTATCCAGGTTTTAATTGATATGTTTTGTTTTGCATCACACCAAGCACATGAAACTGACTATATATCTTGGTAAGGTTACTTCTAAGAAGCCTTTGTTTGTTTGTTGCAACAGCTTATCTTTGTATCTGTGGATCTGGATAATGAGGATTATGGGAAGCCAGTTGCTGAATACTTTGGTGTGTCTGGAAATGGTCCTAAAGTAAGTCCTTTCTTTTGTTCTATCTATGCTCATCTTAAGTCCTAGATCTTTTTGGCTAAAATACATCTTGGATGTTGGTTTGTGTGTAGCTTATTGCCTACACAGGAAATGAAGATCCTAAGAAACACTTCTTCGATGGTGAAATCAAGTCTGATAAAATTAAGGTATCTCTTCAAAACTCTTTTCACTCGTAAAGTTTGACTTCACGGGCTAGATTGTTTTTTTTTTAAATGTAAATTTCTTGCAGACATTCGGAGAAGAGTTCTTAAGCGACAAGCTAAAGCCTTTCTACAAGTCAGACCCTATTCCTGAGAAGGTGAAGCCTGTCTCCATCTTATCATTCATTCCCATCTCTAACTCGTGTTCGCTATTCATGTAACGCTGGACTTAACGTATTGGTGCCTACAGAATGATGGAGATGTGAAAATCGTGGTGGGGGATAACTTCGATGACATTGTCCTGGACGAGTCTAAGGATGTTCTTCTCGAGGTATAGTGTACCATAGTCCGTTTGAAAAAACAATATGGAATTCATGTTATCTCATATTCTTGTTTTTTTATTTAATAACTCAGGTCTATGCACCGTGGTGTGGCCATTGCCAAGCCCTTGAGCCAATGTATAACAAGCTTGCTAAACATTTACGAGACATTGACTCTCTTGTGATAGCCAAGATGGATGGAACAACCAATGAACATCCCAAGGCAAAGGTAAAATACTTCAATGAATGTATTAAATCCTTCTTTGTTCAAAGCCTCATGAGTTACGTTTATTTTTTAACGTTAAATCATGTGCAGGCTGAAGGATTCCCTACCATTCTCTTCTTCCCTGCAGGAAACAAGACAGCAGAACCGGTAAGTTCTGCTCTTTACTGCATTAAGTTTTGTCTTCGTAAACTCCCTCTAACACATAACTGTTTTCTGTTGTTGTGTGTGGAGCACAGATAACGGTAGATACAGACCGAACTGTGGTTGCATTCTACAAGTTTTTGAGGAAACACGCAACCATCCCGTTCAAACTGGAGAAACCTGCTGCATCAACTGAATCTCCTAAAACTGTCGAGTCCACACCAAAAGTAGAAGCTACTGAGACCAAAGGAAATCCTGAAAGCACCACAAAGACTACCGATAGTGACTCCAAGGACGAGTTGTGATCTGAAGCTAAGAAAAAGATATGAGTTATAGTAATACATCTCCTTAAAGTTATGTTGTCTGATGAGAATCGTTTTATCACGAGTTTCGGACTAGAGAATGCTGGAGACTTTTGAGTTATTTTAGTTTTGAGAAAGACCATTTAAACTCCTTTTGATTTGGTTTGTTTCCGACGTCCAACTTGTAGAACTGTTGAATGTAATAAGTAACACAATAAGATTAATAAAAAATCTTTCCGTGTAATTTAACTGATTATTGCAAATCTGAATTTCAAATGGATCAAGACACTAATAGAATCAATAGATTAGCCTCTCCAAACTCGTGAATAAGACCGGTTATGGTCTAGTATACGAACAAGAAGCAAAGTCAGTTGTCCATTGAAGGATTCAAAAAAGAGAGAAACTAAAGCACATGAGCCAGGAGTCTGTTTTATCTAATGGAAGGCCCTTTATCTTCGCATTCACTTCTCTTCCAATCTAGCAAGGAGGGACTCCGCGAAACTCTGTTGCCTGTGAATCCAAAGAAAGACAAATAAACATCAACACAGAACAAGTACGAATGTGAACTGCATGCACTTGGTACTGATTCATGGATCAGAACCATTGGGCCCTTTAAGTGTCACAAATAAACTCAGGTACGGTATGACTCTGAACTAATCAGCTTATAGACAACCATGGTACTGTAAATTCTTAAGAGATTCAACAGAATAATCAAAGCAGTAGATTTTCTAGAAAGAAAAGCATGTTGAACATACTTGCGTTCACTATGCTTGGAGCTTGGTCTTGAATACTTCAAGTATCCATCCCAAGGAACTTTTTTGAGGCCTGCCCGAAGAGATATCATGTCTCTGACCCTGTGACAAGTAAACCACGTGGATCTCAAAAAAGTTAGGCAAATCCCTATACGAAAAAGAACGTCACGCTAAGTTATTTTTACTTCTTATACAAACTTTTTAATTCATGTCTCTGAATAAGGCACAGAGAAGAATGTCTTACCTCTCTGCAAACTCAATTCCTGTTTCACCAGGCCTTATAGTTTGGGGTTCCAAGTACCACACTTCACACACAACAGCCCATGAAGTCATGAGTTGCAGCAAGTGCGTAGTGAATGATTGTCTGCAAATGCAAAACCTTTTGTTAACAAGACAAAGAGAGGACCCTAAATATTCTGCTGTCTTTGCATCAGAACAAAACTTGTTTCAATCGCAACTATGCAAATATAAAAAAGTGATAACAAGACTCGTATAACTTGTTAGAGATGCTTTTGTACCCTTTTCAAAAATACACTGGAAATCCAAAAATTATACTTACTTTCTGCTATTCCAGAAGGCGTCAACAAAAATCTTGTTGTATTTGATTGCGATTGGACAAACAGTGCATCCCAATTCAAAAGCACCCTGAAGATTGCCATGAAGCCGATCAAAAGCTACAACATAGAGGGCAAATACATAAACAAGTAGGTCCAAATACCTTCTTAAACATCACTGTATAATTATTATTTACACATGTCCCTTCGGGAAATATGAGAAGAGGATTATTGTCAGCTCCTTGGACATGGTCTCTTAACCTGAATTATGTGATTCATGTCCCCATGATCAGTATAAGTCGACTACATAATGACAATATAAAGGAGATAAGAATCATGCATACTTTCTCGCTACAATTTCACGATCCTTTGCCTCGGAACGATTGAACCAGATACATCCTACACTCTCTAATATCGTGCTCTGTAGAAGCCCTTCATATTCAAAAGCAACAAAAGTTAATATTGGCTTTAACAATAAAGCACGAAAGGCAAACCAATCACTTGTCACTAAATCAGTCACAAGCCTAGTGAAAACAGAGCCATCATAAAGGTCATAAGCACACTTCTGCGCGTTTTAAAACCCCTGAGACTTACCAACCCAACCAGGATGCTTCTGCATTATTACAGCAAATGCCGTCATCTGCTCCAGGACGATGAAATCAATCATTGAGGTATGGTTGGCAACATAGACCTGTTTAACCCCATTCATAGATTAATCATATGTATACAAGTAGCAAGGAGATACAAAGTTGAAGACTAAAAGGAAGCAGGACCTGCTTAGGACGAATGCTAGGCCGTGGCCCGTGATATTTGACAACTCCAGTCCATGAACCGACAAAAAAGCTGCAAATCATTTCCACCAAGACCCTCTGGTAATACAGTAAAACACAGTAACGAGGTCAACATCAAGAGCTCCAGAAGCAAGGAATTATCCCTGCCTTAAAGCAACATCTTCTCGAATTCTAGATGGAATAATAACACAATGAAGATAAACGAGAAACATAGAATCCAATTCCACCTCAATATTTTTCCTCAACCTGTCTTGACCTTTGAGAAGCGAATGTACGGGGATGAATGTTGAAAGGAAAACAAACCAACCAAAAGCTAAAGTGAGGCACCTGCAGTTTATATTTTTAAATGAACTGCTCAGTCCAAACACATGGCTGCATAATCTTAATTTTTAAAAACAAGAACACTCCAAACAGAAGGGAAACACAAGACTACTAGAGAATCGAACTGTGTTGCAATACAAACCTCAAGGGAAAGAGAACGCAGTATCTAACAACAACACCAAAGCACCATAGTGGAAACAAGTAAATGTTCCAGTTCCATGGCTCTGGTGGATTCGACTTGAAACATCTCGTGAATGAATCCTGCAACAGATAAATATCATCGTTTCGCTCATAAATGTTAAGTCTTTGAAAGATTTGATTGTGAACAAAGAAAAAAAAAACAGATCCTTCAGGAAAATCGAAGTAGCTTACATCAACGATGGCACCAGCAGCTTCAGTGAGAGTGGGGGAGATGTCGATCAAATCAAGCCTGCAAATTCAAATACAAAGGCATTGTTACGGATTCAAATCAGCCGATCCAATCACATTTAAATTCAGATTCTGACATGAGGAGAGAGTGAATTACAGGCGGAGCTTGCCGCGGGGTTCATTGATGGAGGAGCCGGGAGGAAGATAATCTTCGATGTTAAGCTCCGATCTCGACGTCACGAGCATCCCTGCCGTACTGCTCATTGTTCCGAAAACTTTCCGATCGCCGGGTGAATTGGTTGTGGTGGTGGGGTGAAGCTAAGCGAGGGAAGAGTACACACAATACCATATTGGGGGGTGCAACAGGCCAGGCCATTAGTATAAAAGGCCCAACCCAATTTAGAATCAAGATTATTTTAGCCCAATTCACGAGAAACCTAAACATGCTATTGACTATTCACTATCAACACACTTATCGCTAAAGAATGGATTAACCCGAAACCTATTACACTACCTGATGTGAGTTTAAATACTTTTTGACTAATGCGAGAGAGTAGATCAATCGTGATTAATCATGTTATGGGCTGAATCCCAAATCTAAATTGATTAAACATATATAGTTTAGTTTCCAGCATAAATCAAACTCATAATCAACGTGAATACACACATGATACGTTCAAAACTGAAAAATCAGTCTAAGGTTGATGGATTAGATAAGCTTTGCACTGATGAGCTATAAAGTACAAACGATCAAGGGACGTGGATCGAATGGTCGTACAAGGGTTATGGAAGATCTTTGATATTCCAACTCCTAAACTCAAAGATATAACTCACTCCGACGACTTAGAAGCTACGATGTTTGATTAAGAACAAATGATTCAACAAGAACAAAAAGGAAATGTTTTTATTTCACAATACTGAATGATTTTATTCATTATAAAGCAAGCTTTTATATAATAGGTTTGGGTTGACAAAATGTCTAACTTATTCTAGAAAATATAAAACTTATTAAACATGAATACTTGACTAAAGACTTTGACTTGAATAGAAAGTCGGAAGGTTTGGAACGAATGATTCTTCGGCTGATCGAGTCCTTTCGCATGGTTGACAGTCGAAGAATTGCCGTCAAATTGATATATTATTCGACCATGAAATGTAGATTCTTGTTGGATCTCTCTTGAGTAATTCCAAACACTGATTTCTTAATGAGTACAAGACCTTCATGTTTTGAATCAAACCCATTAACTTCTTTGTTGGAGATAAGCTTCAATAGCTTGGAGCCTAAGTTTCCAATAAACAAGTCGGTTTAGGAAAATAGGCATATTAACATTATCTATAGAATTAGGAGTTATCTAATACTATAGAAAATAGGAAATAGGAGATATCTATTTACTATATATATTGATGTCGAGTTGTGGCATTCAATAATAAGAGATCAGAGAGATCAAAGTGTTTAGTTTTGAGTTATTTTCTAAACACATCAATAAAGAGAGTTATTCTTTATACAAGTCGTGTTGTGTTCAAGCTAAGATCCGAGCTTACACATATCACGGTTTTGGGTCCTTTTATTTGGTATCAGAGCACAAGGTTTTGATCGATCGTTTGTTAGTAAGAAAACCGAGTTATGGGAGATCTTACAACAACCACACGTCAAAAGGAGTTTGACAAAACGATTTCGATCCAGTGTCCTATGCTGACCTCTACGAATTACACCGTATGGTCAATGAGGATGAAAGTTCTGTTGCGGATTCATAAGGTTTGGGAAGCTGTCCAACCTGGAATAGATGAATCGAACAAGAACGATATCGCAACAGCGTTGCTATTCCAATCCATTCCGGAGAATCTTATACTGCAAGTTGGCGAACAAGACTCACCGTTACAGATATGGGAGGCGATAAGCAAGCGATATCAAGGGGCTGAACGTGTCAAGGAGGCACGACTACAAACCCTCATGTCAGAGTTTGAAAGAATTAAGATGAATTCTTCAGACACAATAGATAACTTTGCAGGAAAGTTATCAGAGTTAGCGGCGAAGGCTGCATCCCTTGGAGAAACCATCGAAGAAAGCAAGCTCGTGAAGAAGTTTCTCAACAGCCTACCTAGAAGCAAATACATCCATATTATTGCCTCTCTCGAGCAAGTTCTCGACCTGAAGACGACAGGATTCGAAGACATCATAGGAAGACTCAAGGCCTATGAAGAACGTATTAAGGAGGAGGAGAATCATGGAGAATTGTTACTTGCAAGCTCAGAACAACATAGTTCTACAGGAGGCAGGGGATATAGAGATCGTGGTAAAGGAGACAGAAGATATAGAGGACGTGGTAGAGGAAGATATAACTCACAAGAGCGTTCTACAAATCAGTCAAAGGACATGGAAGAGAAACCAGCTGTAATTTGTTTTCGATGTGATAAACCTGGACATTATGCTTCCACATGTCCAGAAAGATTACAAAAGTTGGAGGAGGCAAATAAAACGGAAACACAAGAAGCTGGTCCAGCCCTCTACATGCACGAAATAGTATTCTTGAATGAAGAGAATATCATTCCAAAGAATTACTTAAACCCCAAGGATGAAGAAGGAATGTGGTATTTCAACAATGGAGCAAGCAATCATATGACCGGTGTGAAGTCATTCTTTTCAGAGTTGAATGAAAACATAAAAGGTAAAGTTAAGTTCGGTGATGGATCATGCATTGAAATAGGAGGGAAAGGATCGATTTTATTTCAAAGCAAAGTGGACGAACAACAACTCATCACAGATATCTACTACATCCCCGAGCTTAAGAGCAATATTCTGAGTCTAGGACAAGCTACGGAAGCTGGCTGTGATGTTAGAATGAGACTCGACTATCTAACGTTACATGACCCAAGTGGAAGACTGTTGGTAAAGGTTATGAGATCTCCTAATAGACTCTACAAGATCAACCTCAAGATTGACGATGGAGGAAATTCATGTATGTTTCAAAGAACATGGGGAGACGTTATTGACGAAGGATTTGGATCAAATATGACTGGAAATCCTCAAGGCAAGAATGAAGACTCCAATACGCTTGATCATGTCCAATCCGAAAACGAGGTTGAACAAGACGAAGAAGAAACTGAAGAAGCAAAAGACATTGTTGAATGGAAAATGGCATGTGCTGATGAGATAGAATTGATCAACAAGACCAAGACGTGGAACTTAGTTGATAAACCAGCACGAGTTAGAGTAACTGGTCTTAAGTGGGCTTTTAAGATCAAGAGAAATGCAGATGGCACAATCAACTTCAAAGCAAGATTAGTTGCAAAAGGATATATGCAAAATGCTAGAATCAAGTTTACTGAGACGAGGAGCTTGATAGGAGTTCAAGACGAGACGAGGAACTTGGTAGGAGTTCAAGATATGTCCAAGACCGAATTGAAGCTTAAGAGGGAGAATGTTGGAGATAAGCTTCAATAGCTTGGAGCCTAAGTTTCCAATAAACAAGTCGGTTTAGGAAAATAGGCATATTAACATTATCTATAGAATTAGGAGTTATCTAATACTATAGAAAATAGGAAATAGGAGATATCTATTTACTATATATATTGATGTCGAGTTGTGGCATTCAATAATAAGAGATCAGAGAGATCAAAGTGTTTAGTTTTGAGTTATTTTCTAAACACATCAATAAAGAGAGTTATTCTTTATACAAGTCGTGTTGTGTTCAAGCTAAGATCCGAGCTTACACATATCACGGTTTTGGGTCCTTTTATTATGTTGGTAAAGGTTATGAGATCTCCTAATAGACTCTACAAGATCAACCTCAAGATTGACGATGGAGGAAATTCATGTATGTTTCAAAGAACATGGGGAGACGTTATTGACGAAGGATTTGGATCAAATATGACTGGAAATCCTCAAGGCAAGAATGAAGACTCCAATACGCTTGATCATGTCCAACCCGAAAACGAGGTTGAACAAGACGAAGAAGAAACTGAAGAAGCAAAAGACATTGTTGAATGGAAAATGGCATGTGCTGATGAGATAGAATTGATCAACAAGACCAAGACGTGGAACTTAGTTGATAAACCAGCACGAGTTAGAGTAACTGGTCTTAAGTGGGCTTTTAAGATCAAGAGAAATGCAGATGGCATAATCAACTTCAAAGCAAGATTAGTTGCAAAAGGATATATGCAAAATGCTAGAATCAAGTTTACTGAGACGAGGAGCTTGATAGGAGTTCAAGACGAGACGAGGAACTTGGTAGGAGTTCAAGATATGTCCAAGACCGAATTGAAGCTTAAGAGGGAGAATGTTGGAGATAAGCTTCAATAGCTTGGAGCCTAAGTTTCCAATAAACAAGTCGGTTTAGGAAAATAGGCATATTAACATTATCTATAGAATTAGGAGTTATCTAATACTATAGAAAATAGGAAATAGGAGATATCTATTTACTATATATATTGATGTCGAGTTGTGGCATTCAATAATCCGAGATCAGAGAGATCAAAGTGTTTAGTTTTGAGTTATTTTCTAAACACATCAATAAAGAGAGTTATTCTTTATACACGGGTTGTTTGTGTTCAAGCTAAGATCCGAGCTTACACACATCACGTTTTGGGTCATTTTATTCTTTCCGTTAGAATTTTATGGATTAAACCGATAAAATCTTGAAAATGTCCAGTAAGCCAAACTAACGACTTAACTGGTTTGTTCTTGATCATCATACCTTGGCCAATGAAGCTGGTCATTGTCGCATCAACACCAAACTCCATTACTACCAGACTATTACCGCTAGGTTGACTATTCACTATTTACACTGCACATCCAAGGTCACGACGTTAGGTTACTCATTCGGGAATGGTTGAGTTTTTCGAGTTCTAATTCATAACCCTCCATTGGGTTTTGTAAATAGATATATATTAGGATTAATCCATTTTTGTGATAGAATTCTTTCTATACTGAAAAATATAGAAATGGATTAATTAGAGACGATATCATCCAGTCTATTTTCTGTTTTTCCTTATCACTAACAATTACGTATTTCTTCTTTCATGGAATTGTGTATAATTAGTTGAAACTTGAAGGTCAACCATTAAAAGAAACAGATTTACGTATGCGTCAACATATAATATAAAGTTGGTCACTTGCCTTACGTTTCTGCATGGACTCTAATTATACACATTCCTTCGTTTTCACGTACTTTTCTCCCTAGTTAATATTTATTGCTCCATTACTAGACAATCCAATATCAATTACATTTGCAAATATCATAAGCGTTGACCGTTAGGTACCCAAAGCAAATATCTCAAGTGTCACTCATATGAACTTTACGTCCAAAAAGAACAGCATCACTCCTTCATCTGTTGTTTCCCTCCGTATCTGGTTCCACATCACACGTGACAATTCGCTATGCACACCCTATATATACATTACCTACTTCCTCTCCTTCTTTAAGAGAGAG
This sequence comes from Moricandia arvensis, assembly GCA_905132765.1. NCBI lineage: Eukaryota > Viridiplantae > Streptophyta > Magnoliopsida > Brassicales > Brassicaceae > Moricandia > Moricandia arvensis. Next base: position 69,230 of record CAJHQP010002255.1, on the reverse strand, counting down.
GTTGATTAATCTACGAGATGTTAAGGGTCAGTTTCATAATAGTACTTATTATGTTAGCGGTAGGAACCGTATCAACTGAAAATGTTTCACCAGCTCCGTCTCCTGTTGGCTATTATTACACTTCTCCGTCTCCGTCTCCGTCCCCTTCTCCGATCGCCGGTGATAATGTCAATCACAAAGATGTAAGTGGAAGATTAGAAGGTGAAAAATCATCTGGAGGAGGAGGTGGAAAGAAAGCTGGAATTGCCTTTGGAGTGATTGCAGCAGCGAGTATCGTCTGCGTTGGAGGATACATGTTGAAGAAACGGCGAGATAACATTCGTCGATCACGTTATGAATACGCAGCCACTGAGTTTTCATGAAGAGTTAGAAACTCGCTCATGGTTTCTCTGATTATTATTTTGAAAAAATGTTTTGGTTTATATTTGTTTGTTTGTTTGTTCTTATAATAAATTTTGAGTTTTTGTATTTATTTTGATTCTCCAAGTTTCACTATAGTTAGTTGATTAGTGATTATTTTCTTGGATCCACGAACTACTAGTCTACTATAACGTTATTATTAACTGCTGTCTTCGGAGCCAAGAGATAGCAGTACTCTAGACCAAAACAATTTTCTTGTACATTTTAATGCATATGAATAGTTAAATGCACGTTATCCCTGAGCCAGCCTGCAAGATACATTTGTTGTAACTAGATTTGATAGTGTCTACACATAAATAGTGTTTTCAACCATTAATTCTACAGATTTAATTTTTTTTTTATCTCAAAGCATAAATATGAATCTTTTTACTTATTTATACAACTTTTCTTATTTATAAAATATACATACATTTTGGAAAACTTTTCTTAAAATGTAGGTCCGAGAATTTTGTGTTCATTTTAGTCAACATCTCAAATTTGGTTAGATATGCTAATATATTTGATTCCTCATAGAACCGAGTCCTAGTGGCAGCCTTGACCTGAGCGGAAATGCGATGTATCTTGAAACTCGGGGTCGTAAATAGATTTAGTGAATATTTTTTAATACAAAAAAACTTATTTGCTGCTAGTATTGAGATTTGCCTTTCAATATTTCAGTTTTCAAAATTTAAAATGTAATATTAATCTATCCGAAAAGCACAAAATTTTTATGGAAAACCAAAATTTATTGGAAAATTAGAGCACCTATATTTAAGTATAACCTGAATCTGAATCAAAACAGTATCAAACCAACTAAAATATAATTGATTTTTTTAGATGACAAAAATAAAAATAAAATAAAATGAAAGACCAAGGAGACTATTATTTTGTCACTTTATCTTGGGGATTCAAAAGGAATGGTTAAGCAATAAGGCCATGGAAGTCAAGTGGCACGCATACGTCACGTGCTTTGCTTGAAGAAGAACGCTGTTGCCCTGCGTTTTAGAGCTCGGTTTTGCCATAAAAGGAAATGTAGGGAGACAAGATTCAGAGGTTTGGTGAGGACTGAGGAGAGACGAGTTGTGTACTTTGATTAACAAGTTTTGGATAGTAGTTTCTACTGTTTACAATAAAGATTGTAATCTACTGTATTCTTTGAATTAAAAATCCTTGCAATATTAAGGCTTTTAAGTTTGAAGCATGAACTCAGTTAAATCTCTCTCAAGTGTTTATATATATATATATATATATATATGTTTTAGTTAACTACATGTTAAACTACATCAAACCGAACAAAACCATATTATATATTATTTATCTTTGATTTCATTTTTGCAATAACCGGATAAAATAAAAAACTGAAGATACCGAACAAAAACCTAATCATAAAACCTCTAATAAATCTCCATCTCATTCTATTTCCAAAAACACAATTTGACACAGAGATGAAAGGTTTAACCACATAAAAACATGACTCGTTACATCAGTTTCAATACTAGAAGATAAAACAAACATCCAAAAAAGACAGACAACAAAAGGGAGGATCTTCTGTCTTGTATGGATCATAGAGTCAGAGTCCTACATCTTCCAGCAAACACAACAATACTTTTTTCTTGCCTCATGAATTGTTAAATCTGTTAATCACTTCCTAAAGTGACGGCTCTTGGAGAATATCCTTTTGCAATATGGATTCATCTTAAGGTTTCCAAATGCTCGTACTTTATTCACCAAGCTCGCCCGAACATAGCCCTACAAGCAGTCACAAAAAAAGCAGCTATATATATATGTTTACTTTGTTCCTTGGTTGTAATATAAAATATGATCACAGGACAGGACTGAGAGGAAGTAAACTTTAGTTTTAGAGAGAGCGGCCTGGATAACGTAATTAGCAAAAGGGTCCTGAAGAAGACGTTCGAAGTGTGGATGAGAGACGAGCTCGCGGACGATCTGGGATCTACTCTCTGGATAATGTATCAGACATTTCTCCACTACATGACTACTAAACTTCTGTGTAGCCAATCTCACATAGTTCCCTTTTAACTCAAACATTACATTTACTCCACCTAAGTTCTGCTCTATTATGTATTGCACCACATAGTTCCTACAACACACACAAAAGGAAGGTATAAAGTTGAAGCTGTGACCATTAGCTAGCAAACCGATTAGTATGATAAATTATTATAAACGTTTTACCCGAAAGGGTCTTGTGCAAGGTGGAGAGAGTTTGTGGCTATTTCAGCAATGAGGTTCTCACGTTCCGCACCATCTGAGTATCTAACGCAGTGTTGCAGCACACAACATCCATGTTTATGAGTTGCAATTGTGGTACAGAACCTCGTAGCACCCTCCAAAACGAACTGCACACACACACAAAATATTATTATTTATCAAATTTCAAGTAGGTGAAGAGGAGGAAGAGGAGATTAAATTAAAACCTTGTTATCTTGAGGGGCAAGGAATTTTAAGCAGCTTTGAATAACATGGTTTCCATTTGCATCTCTAACCAGAGAGAGCAAACCCGGTTTAAGAGCTGACTTAACCAGATTGATTTCTGTCTTTGTTCTCACTGTCTCAATCACCTTCTGCACAACTCTTGTCCTGCTCATTAATTCAAAACAAAAAAACATGTACCAAGGTTTCAGCTTTTATCTTAAATCTATCAAAACCGAAGATTTCCAAAAACATGAATCATCAAGTCAAAGCCCATGAACTTGAAATGTTTTTTCAAGGTCTTTGATTTGTCTCAAATCAGTAAAAACAATTCATCCTTTTTTACCATGAAGTGCTGACAAATTACTCAAAAGATCTCAACTTTTTCCCTTTCTATAAAACATCATAGGATTTATCTTTCACGAAAATCAAGAAAAATCCACAAAGGTGCAACACAGCGGCTTCACCTTTATATGAATAACTTCTAAAATATTCAAATATTCTGAAATAGTAAATGCTTTCATACTTATTTGTACTATAATATTCCTGTTAAAAACATTAGCATTAATTAATAAATATTTTGAAAGTAAAAGCTTTTACCCATAGTTGTGGAGGGAGATTGTGACAAGCAACCCAGGTTTAGAGGTCAACATGATGAGTATCTGTGTCCTCTGTTCATCGTTACAGACTTGGATAACCTTTTGTATGAGAAAATTCCCAAACTGATCCACTCCAAGTTCCACTACATGATTTATCAATCCTCTGAATATAATCATAGCATCAACAAAGCTTCCTTCTTCCATCACTTTCTGTAAGAACGTACAACCCATCTGATCTTTCGCCATTGAGTACACAGATCCGTAGATTCCAAGCACGGACGCAAGATCTGGAGACAAAGACAAAGCTTCCTCCTTCATGCATGTAACAGAACCCTCACGACGTTCTCGAGAACCACGAGACGTGTTCTGTTTAAAGCCTATGTGGTTAGGGTAAAGATGTTCTCGAGCAAGCAATCTAAGCCTGAGACTGTCACCATGAGAGCTCTGCGTTAGACCTTGATGACGATGAGAAGAAGCTTCCAGAGACGAACCGTTAAGTCTCCCATGAAGAGTTTCCGAGGTGGGAAAATCCAGAAAAGGATGGGATCCGGTGAAGATACTACTTTCTTCGTCGGAGATACCCATTTTACTGAGACTCCGACACAAGCCAAGAACAGTATCAGCTGTTGTGTTCAGGTCTAGAAGGTTTCTGCGAGACTGTTGGGTCACAAATGGGTTTGGAATCACTCCGAAACCCAAATCAGGGAGATGAATGTCAGTAGTGTACGGAGTTCGTCCTCTCATATCGTCCATGAACTTATTTTCTTCAGACATCAAGAAGTCAAAATCTGTAGTAGCACAAGGATGTGACTTATGTAAGAAGAAGATAACAAAAAAAGAACAAAGCAGAAGTAAAGAGAAAGAGATTTGTTTTCTTTTTTTCTTTCTCTGGAATTTTTCTGCGTTGGGACTTTATGATATGTTTTGAGGGTACGGAGAGAAGACTGTCTCTTTTGTTTTTCTTTTGTCGTATCTTGAGAGACGGCGTCTTGTTCTACAACTGTTGCTACACCTGCGTAAAAAAGTTGAAGAGATAAAAAGAGAATAAAAAGTATTTTTTTTTAATTTAAGGAAAAAGATCATTCATCGGTTTTTTTTTTTTATAGATTTAAGTTTGTTTATGGATTTTACTATATACTAATTCCTCCATTTTTAACATATTTGGGAGTATACACATAGATGAAGAAAACAATTTTTTTTATATATTTTTCAAATAAAAAACATCATTACCTATCTACCTACTCACTTCCATTTTAACAGTTTTGGAAGTAAACATATAGATTAAAAAAATAGTTAATATTTTTATATTTTCTAAATAAAAACATCATTACCTATCTAGCTACTCTCCTTCATTTTTATCAGCTTTTGAAAGTAGACACATAGATTAAGAAAATAATTTTTTTTTATATTTTCCAAATAAAAAACATCATTATCTATCTACCTACTCTAGTAGTAGAATAGACCGTAAAATGTCATTGGTAACATAAAACTAATTATTAATTTGGAAGTTAAAAACATCATTTAGTTTGGAACAAAAATATATATTTTTTTTAAAAAACATCAAGCATATAAAAATGAAGAGAGTAGGTTATTTGTTTGAGACTATACATTACATAGTAATTTTTGTTGATAGAAAGATATCTCTAGTTTTTGTTGATATTGTTGTCTTGTTTACGTTAATTTCTTTTTGTGTTTTCATACTGTTTTTGAGTGATTTGATTTAATTCAAACTGTTTTCCAAAGCTTGTAATAACATTTATGGTGGGATCAAAATAAATTTTGTTTATGGTGTTGAAGTGAGTAATAACTTTCTGCCTTGTTTAGAAAATTCGTTAGCAAAAAGATATCACGAATACTATAATATAAACTTTTGAAATTTTTTGTCAACAAAATAATCTTTAAAGAAAAAAATAATTAAATAGATTTTATTAAATAGTATAAATGTACATTTATACTTTTTAAATTAAAGAAAAAGAAAAAATAAAAAATACCATTTGTTTTATTTCGACTATAAAAAATTTCATATCAATTTTTTATTTATTTATGACTTATGCTCTTTATCACAAACATATGTATAATTTAGATTTAAGGTTTAGAGTTTATGGAATGAAATTTTAGATATGAGGTTTATTTAAAAAAAAAAATTCAAAATAAAATATCTTTTTTGGTCATTTTAATGCTTTGTAACTGTTCTAAATATGCTATTTGGTGTCATTCCATATAAAGAGAGGTATTAATTATAAAAGTTGATATTAGAAAAAGTTTTAGTTTAGAACAAAGCTAAGTTTAAAAGTGATAGTGTGCTCTTTCATTGTCATCCTATGTGACATTGGTGATGAGACTTTTAAAATAGTGTCATTGATGGCCATAAAAGATGCAAAGTTATTTTTTGTTTGTTGCACTTTAATCTTTTAATGATTCTTAACTTTTTTTTTGGTTCGTCAACTTTTCATTATTTAATGAAGGGAACACATGATCTTACGCCACATTAGTGTTTTAACCACACTTATAATAAAGTAATTAGTATTGTCTAGAATCACTACTTGGATCCTACACTACCAATATGAAAATTTTGTTGCAATTTTGACCCACTGAACGCAACACTCTTCCCATTACATTGGAAAAGCCGGTTCTTAACCAACTACTTGGATCTTAGGAAGTGAAGCAATAAAGACGGAAAGTGTTCATTCCTGGCCAAGATACCAAATTGATGCATTGGCATCGGTCTCCCAAGGATATGATTAATGCACCGGACCAAAACCTCTTCACCTCTCGGTGCCTTTCTTAGTTGAACTCAACACTACTGGTCCAAAGCTTCGCTCCTACGCCAACACAAACTTAACTCTCTACATTCGACCTAATGGTACAACCAACACCTACTAGTGCAAGAGAATAAACAAACTACTCCCAAGTACAATCTTAAGTTAACCTATTGATTCCAATTGATTGACAGATAAGTACATGAACCTGTAGCTTCTACACCAAAGGCACATCCTCGTGTGAGCGTCATCCTCTTGGTGTTCAGAGTTGCGACCCTCAGCCAAAAATCGGACACATAGGTCCATAATGAAAATCGGGTCTTGACGAAGAGACTTTAGCCGATATAAAAAACAGATCCACGGTGCCACCAACCGCCTATATCTTAACTTTTCGTTTCCACTTAAACGGCGAAGCCCATGGTTCGTGTTGCCCAGGAGTAGAGAAACCAAACCCTGTCAGCTTGCCTTCAAATATATCCTCCTCCATCTCACCGCCTCATATGGAACCAGCTCCATGTGAAAGGAGGCATCTTTCGAGCTCACGCGTCATCGTCAAAACGGATCTAGAAAAGGGAAAATCAGATCCGACTTCTCCGCTACCCTAAAAGCCGACTCTTTACACCACCGTTGTCACGTCAGTTTCGCCGTCACTCCAGATCTCGTCTAGATTCACCACCATCCTCCTTGAATCTAGACTTTAGATGAGTCTCTTTAACCTAGAATAAACGAGCATCTAGGCACACAAACAGAATGGAGATGTAGAGAGCAAAGAAAAAAGAGATTAAGGGGAACAAAGGTTCTTCCGGCGCCGGATTAACCGAGCCAGAGTTAGGGTTCGTCGATTTTTTGAAGAAAGAAGTGAAAGCTTCTATTTTAGAGAGAAGGCGAATTATGTCTTTAATGACTCTTAACTTTTAGATTACTTGAATATTCGATTATCAAACTTTTAGTATTACAAAGAATAAGTGTTTTTTGTTGTGAAAGGATACTTTATTCATAACATAGAGATGTGTTTATATAGGAATACATAGGTATGAGTAAAATGGAAAATACACATAAAGCATAAACCGCCTACTAAGTGGGCTTAATGGCCGAGAATCCTAAGTATAAACTCGGATGGGCTATGGTTATGAGTGATCCATATAATGGCTCATAACATTTTTAATATTATGGGTCAAATATTATGGCTCATGTTATCACCAAGGTCTATGCTGAACTTTTTGAAGAGATGTTTCGCAAGCTTGCCGCAGTGGTTTTAGATGGCAAAGTCTCCTCGTCCTTTTATTTTCTCTATAAATATAGCAGTAGTGTGCGGCACACTGTGTGCCTATAACATACCCAAAATTACCCATTCAATCATCGGGTAATAAAGTATTTGACTGAACTCATGTTAAGATTGATCTTGCTTACAAAACTACAAGTTTCAACAAAATTATCTTGAGGTCTTTACTTTATTGAAGATGATTTAACTGCCTTTAATATTCCTTTAGTTTCATTAAAATATATGTATCAAAAAAAAAAAATATTTCACAAAGATAAACTTTTTATTTTTTTCTATGAAAATATTGTAAACTTCAAGAAAATTAATTGACTTTATTGAATTATTATTGATTAAAAATTATCGAATACTGAAAATTACAAAAAACGATACAATTATTATAATAATTTAATATGTTTTTTTAATATGTGTAAAAACACTTAAAATTTTATTTTTATGTAACATAACAGAGGGAGTATATTGTAGAGTATAGAACTTGTGCATTATTATATATATATAACACTAACAAGTTATTAGAAGAGAATACACTAGTGATTAATGTAACTTGTAATAAGATACTGCCAAATGTGATTTTAGGTATTAAGTGATCATAGGAATTGTGAAGATCTTCTTTCTCTACACTGAACTCCCTTAATTATGATCTATCTTACGATTAAGAACATATTCATATTTTGTATAATTTGTATACTTTTCCAGGAAAAGGAAAGCTAAAAGAATTTGACTTGAGTAAATTGAAGTTACTCTCTCTCTCTCTCTACCATCCATTATTTCTCATCCTCACTAAATTTAGATGTAAGAAACGAAAGGTTGTTCTATATTGAGGAGGTTTATTATCGTTTACTACTACATTAACCATAAATTATCTTGACTATTTTTGAAAATAGAAAGAAGAAAAAGTGAAAATTTACTATATTTAAAACTAACAACATATATAAAACCACCAAAGTCGATCATAAATTTTCCAAACACAGTGCAGTTACTACAAAACAAAACAAACTGCAAAAAAAAAAAAAATGGCGTCATCAAGATTTCAAGTTGTTGCCCTTCTCGTCATGTTCTCTCTCGTTATTTCTGCACAATCTCAAGGTGTGTTACGTTCACTAGATGTTTATTTTTGCTTCAACTAAACGTTATTTATACAATAAAATTTTCTTTGATCAAGAACATCATGTATACGCTTCATGATCACAAACCTAATACGATTTTCTTGAATTTAACTGGAAATATAAAAAAAAAAACAGAAAAGGATATATTGGACGGACCGTGCCGCTTGAGAGGAACGTGCAAACAGGACAGTGACTGCGACGTTCATTGCCATCGAAGCACCGACCCTCCAGCCATGGGCGGCCACTGCCTCTTGGCTAGACCTGGTGGTCCTGCTTGCTGCTGCCTTTTTGATTAATCTGATCTTTTTTACTTCTTTAACTCTCTCCATGATCAAATAAGTTCTTAATTTAGCTCAATGATGTAAAATAAATTAGAAATGTTTACGTCCCAACTCCCAATAAAGCGAAGAATAAAAGAAGCGATCTTGTGTTTCTTGTATTTGTATTTTTTTGTTTACCACATAGACACTTGTATCATGTCATGAGTCTTTTTTTTAGTTTGTAAGAGAATGACTATTATTAGTGAGCAATTATATACTACATCAGTTTTCGACTTAATTATCGTTATAGATTAAAATTTTTCGTTTCAAAAGAAGTGTCGTTTTGTAATTTCAATACAAAATTTATTAAATATATATATTATTTTATTTTTATTAATTGAAATATAGTTAAATTTATAAATAATAATAATAATTTTATTTTTAAAATATACAAAATTAATTATTTTTTTAATTTGTGTGTAAAATTCAAAAACGATAACTAAAATAAAAATGCGATAGTATTTTTTAAGAAGTTTTGTTTTTGTTGTTAATTCATCTAGGCGCCAAAAGAAAAGGATATTTTTCTTCTGCAAAGCAAGCAACTTCTGCTAACTTGCTAGTGTTGTATTATTTAATCTCAGAACAACTATCAGTTTAGAGATTTGGTCATTGTTGAATATGATGCATTACACAACAAATAGGTAGGTATATGTATATATACATACACATCTTATCTCCCTTCTCAATTTTCAGAAAATGATCTTTTTGCCATTGAACTAACAATGAATCTACTCCTCAGCCACCGGTGGGTCCACCCAACGACCATGTTCTTTGATCAGACCGATCAGAGCATCAGTTGCCTCCGACATGGCAATACCACGCTTCACCACAGTCTGTCCACAAAGTTTTAAACTGAATATATAAACAACACTCACTTCAAAAGATCAAGAAACTATAGACTAAAGGTGTCACACCTTTCCAACATAAAGGTCGATTTTCCCGGGAGAACCACCTACATAACCGAAATCAGCATCAGCCATTTCTCCAGGTCCATTCACAATGCAACCCATTATTGCAATCTGCACCATTATTCAAACTCCATTCGTTTACACAATCCAAGAACCAGACAAAAGGAACAACGGTTTGTTTTTTGCTAACCGAAACGCCAGGCAAATGTGAAGTCTTTTCTCTGATCTCAGCACTGATTTCTTGCAAGTCGAACAGAGTTCTTCCACAAGAGGGGCAGGATACGTATTCCTGCAACAAACAATTCATTGTGACTACTTTTTCTAAGGAAGGATTTGAGAATAGTTGTGAATATATACCGTCTTGGTGTTACGCATTCTGCAGCCTTGTAACAAGTTGAAAGAAGTGTTCCTAAGGAACTCGAAGTCTTGATCAGGTGCTTCTAGCATTACACCATCTCCAAGTCCATCCACTAGAAGTGCTCCAGCGTATGTCCCTGCGTGGATCACCAACTCGTCCCTGCATTGTATGCAACAAGTAAGAAACCATCATACCATATCAAAGTTCTGATGACAGGCTTTCAGTCGTTATCTTACCTGTGAATTCCGGTTGGGAAGTTTATGTGGTGGATGACAGGGAAGTTAACTGAATTCTCTGATAGGAACTCGAATAGTCTACAAATAAAGGACAAGAGAATGTGTTAGCTGATAAAGGTCATAACTTTGAACTAGATGGCGAGAATTTTCAAATTTATTATTACCTCCGAGCTGCATGTACTCTGCTAACTTTGTCTTCATTGAAGGGTACATCATGGAGAATCATAGTAGCATCGATGTTCTTGAGTACTTCAAGCTCCTCGTATGTCTCATCACCTCGTACAGAGACAACCAAGCGTGTACCTGAAATAAACCGAAGCTAATAAAAGCTGAAAAAGCTGTTTCCTTGTTGTGATTGTTTTTCAGGAAGTTTTTGTTTGACTCACCTTCAGGTAGAAGCTTGTAAGCACCACCAGATAGTTCCTTGAGGTTGACAAGAACCATTGCATTGGGCAGTGGCTTTGTGAGTTGCTCGGATAAAGGTGCTATGACTCCCATACTTACATCGATCAACCGTTTAAGAGCCAAACGCTGCAAACAGAACTCAAATGTTTATATTCAGTCAATGTAAAATCTTAGAGAAGATGATATGGAGAAGAAAGGGTGATTCTTACAGCCACGTGATCATCTACATGTGGTAGCTCTCTTAGTAAGATTGAATCAACTGTTGCCAGATCCTACACAAGCATTACTCGATAAGTAAGAATCGAGATGCATCTCTCATGAAGATAAAATGAACCATATCCTACCTTGAATGGCATGCCCACGATAAGCTTTGTAGCGAGCGATCTGTAGAGGAGTTCAGGTGCCTAGAAAGAAAGCGAAATAAAGGAAAGACAATGATCCTTCCAACATTCTGCGTTATATAAAGAAGAAGAGAAGAGTAATTATAAATGCTCACCTTTAGTTGATCTAGAGAAATCGTCATCAGAACAGAACCATCACGGTGAAGCACGTTTCTGTAATCAACCTCTTCTCCCTACATTTATCCAGGAAGAATCATTGAAGACATCATGAAGTCCAGATAACTTTCTTTTATTCCTTTCAAAATGTACAGTCTTACCTCTTTTTGTACAGGTAGATCACCTGTCCTGCGCTGAAAATCAAAGTAATGCCTATGCTTTTCTTCAAACGGTGCCTAATACACAAATGGGTTGCATTAATCACAGTGAAGTGTAAACTATATAGTAGAGAAGGATCAGAAGAAGAATCATTCATACAACGCCTTGTTGAAGTTCAGCAGCTTTTGTCCCGAGGTTGGCCAATCTCTTACACGGATCAATCTCCTCTTCTGGTGGCTCAGTCAGTGAAACTCTTATGGTGTCACCAAGTCCATCCTGGACTCACAACAATCATCACGTTATATGAATTACCAAAAGAAAATGTCTTTCCCCTATGTTGTGTAATGAGGTACCTGAAGAAGCGTCCCGATTCCAATAGCAGATTTCATCCGTCCATCTTCACCTTCTCCTGCCTCAGTGACTCCCAAATGCAGAGGATAATCCCACCCATGAACATACATCTCAGCCACGAGTAAACGGTACGCCTGGACCATGATCACCGGGTTGCTAGCTTTCATCGAGAAAACAAAGTTGTGGTAGTCTAGTTTCCGACATATCCGTGCAAACTCAAACGCTGATTCAACCTGTCGTGACAAAACTCAAATCAAACAAAATTACATGTGTAAAGAAGAGACAATTCTCAAAAGGTTTTTAAGATTTGTTTCACCATTCCTCGTGGAGAGTCACCATAATAGCTCATGATACGGTCAGAAAGACTTCCATGATTTGTCCCTATGCGCATTGCTCTCCCATACTTTTTGCATTTCTCAACTAAAGGAGTGAAGACCTAAGGATAAAAAGGAGGGCTTAGACTGATTAATACTTTACAGGTCTTATCAGAAGACAAAGTGAAACAAATGCTTTCTTTCTACCTGCTCGATATGCTGAAGTTCTTTCTGGTATTCATCTTCTGTATACTCTATCGTCTCAAACTGTGCCCGTCTGTCGGCTACAATGGCAAGAACAATCATTCATGCTGGAATTAAAGAAACAAGTGAGAGACACAAAAAAAAGAACTGTACCAAAGTTTCCGGGGTTGACGCGGATCTTGTCAAAGCATTCAGCTACACGCAAGGCTACAGTAGGAGCAAAATGAATGTCCGCCACAAGCGGTATGTTATAACTGTAATACACACACATCAAAAACACCAATTCAGTTTTATACTTCATAAAAACACATAACACATAGCCGAATACTCGGTATGTCTATAAACTTACTTAAGCTGAACAAGTTTATCTTTGATTTCAAAGCATGCGTCTGCCTCTTTCTTCCCTTGAACGGTGATCCTGACAATATCAGCTCCTCTGTCGGCTATCCTCATAACCTAAAATCACAGAACCAAGTGTATATATTGTCAATGGAACAGTCATGAGCTTGAGTGTACAGCACAATTCAAGCATCTGACACCATCTTCAGTTATCCATGCATAAACATATGCAATCAGGTAACAGAGTCAAAAGAAATATTTTCAAAGACTACAACTAGACAATAAGGGAGAGATGCAAAAACCTCGTCAACAGTTGCAGCAATATCCTTTGTATCGGATGTAGTCATGGTTTGGATCCTTATGGGATGTTCGCTTCCAAGAGCGACATCTCCAACCATAACAGTACGGGTCTTCCTTCTCACAGTCTTATGCAACGACTCGCAATATTTCTGTCTTGGCACTACAAAAACCAATACAACCAAATCATTCACTCTAAACCAAAAACAAAACGAAAAAAACTCTGAAGCTAAAAATGATAATTTGAATGCATCTGTTATGCATATACCTAAGAGAGGGCTTCCTTCTGAAGCAGGTTGAAGCTCAGCTAGATCAGAGCCTTGATTCGAACTCCTGATCACTGAAACTCTTCTTCTAGCAGATCTTAAGCTTCTCAAATCACAGATTCTCACAATATTCAAGCTTTTACCAAACCCGAGTTTCGAATCCGAGATGTTGACCCCGGAGAACGGAGCTGGCAAGACTCCAGTCGCCATGTGTGTCAAAGTAACTGCATAGACACAAACAAAATCAACTCACTAGAAAACACATAGCTATTCAACTCTTCCAAAATTCAGTTTAGTCACAAGGAGGATCATGCAAATGAATAAAAAGACTTTTTTTTTTTTTTTTTGCTTTAACTCTGAATCTGAATCAGATATCAAAAAGAAAAGACTAAAATTTTCAGTTGCAGATAAACTAATTCTCATGCAAAGGATAAAACTTTATTTCGTTTTCTCGACACCCACTAACTTAATTCTACCTAATCTGAGAAAGTTTGCAGAAGGCATGAAGAAACAGTACCTGAAGGTAGGCGTGAGTCAAGAACACGCAACTGAGAAACCACGGAATCAAAAAATAGGGAAGAGGGAATGTTCGAGAGGAAGAAAATCAGTGGTGAGAAGAGTTTGAGAGGGATTGATTGTATCTTCACAACTCAAAATAAAACTCTCTGTGGATAAAGAACAAGCCGAGAAAAAACAGAGCACAGACATGTGGAGATTAAATGTTTTTTTATATTCAGAAGTGATGCCTTATATTATCTTTTATTCAACATTGACCCCGTAATTTAACATTCATAAAAGATTCCTCAATTAATTTATGTTTTTTACACGTATTAGATTTTCTATTAAAGTTTTCTTAAAATAATTGGCAATTACTCGTATAAATTAAGAGATTACCAAACTATTTCTAGACAAACACTACATGATTTATTTCCCAAAGATGTACCTAACATCCCATAACTTCCTTCATCTTCCAAATAGACCTATAACAAATTTTAGTGAAAATTTGCGAAACAGTCCACAAATTCCTTTAAATTACAAATGCTGATGACTAAAATTGAAAGTTTGCACACGCTCAAAATCAACAACGTTCTCGTATTACACTTACATATCTCATAACATATGATAAAACCAAAACCAAAAATTGAGTAAGAACCATAGCAAAGTCAGATCAAAGCTTATCAGCTTTCTACTCTTAACAGTCTTCTTTAAGCAAATACCTCTCAAGAATCGCCAATGTTGCTTCCTTCGCACTGAATCAACAACAACAAAAAACAAAAAACAACACTTATTCAAGCATTGATTGATCTGATCAACAAAAACATCTCTCAAATCACATATACCTTCCAGGTCTAATGATCTTATACTTCCCAACTTTACTCAAATCAACTATCGTTGATCCTGCACGACCCGATGGAAGCAAACCACCATCATAGACATAAGCACAGTGCTGCCAAAGACTCTCAAAATCATTTACACAAACGCTGCTTCTATCACCGCTTAGATTAGCACTTGTAAGTGCCAAAACACTTCCCGAACCTCTCGATACTTCCCTTATGAACTCACTATCCGGAACACGTACTCCAATAGTATCTATCCCCGGGTTTAACGACTTTTCAAGAATGCTTGACTCACCTGTTTTAAAAACACTACAAGAACACTCTCACATAAAGAGAACATCACACCAATGCAACCACAGTTAAGAAGAAGATACAAACCTCGTTGAAGAACAACGGTGACTGGACCGGGTAAGAGCGAGTCGAGTAAACCGTGAGGTAAGTGGTTTGTTGTAGCAACTCTCTTGATATCTGATACATCACCGACGCAGATGGCTAAAGGGCTTGTAAGCTTACGACCTTTGATCTCATATATCCGGTTAACCGCTTCTAAAGAACTGTTATGTTTGGTTAATGCAAGGCTTATTCAAGTAATCAGTAAAGACTTGTTTATAACATTACCAAGCATCACAGGCGAATCCATAAAGCGTGTCTGTAGGCACAGCGATAACTTTCTCTGATTTGATTGCTTCGATAGCTTCTTGTGCATAAGCTTCAGTTGCGGGATGAACTATGCATGAATTGGTTACTACACAGAGATCTGCTCTCTGCAAACTCCAAACCATGTTCTTATGCAATCCCAATCTCAACCTTCTACTGTGGTTAGCAGTTGCAAAGAATCTTAACTCGGGGATAGCTCCTAATACACATGAGAGAAGAGAACGCTCGTTAGCTTTCCATCTTCCACTAAACATAAACACTTTAGCTCTTTAACATAACAGTTCACATGTTTGGATTCAGACACGAAAGTTTCCGACAAAGGAGGAGACTTTGGACTCGAAATTACAAAAGAAGAGAAACCCAGAAACATATTTTTCTCTTTGATTGCATCCAATCTCTTATCAGAAAACGAAACGAACAAGCAATACTCGAAACCAGGATGAGGTCACAGGAGGAGACAAGTGAAACAGATTGAAAAAGAGAACCTTTACGCAGGAGAGGATGAGAGGGCACCGGTAAGATGCCGGGAAGCTTCTCAGCGAGCCTTGTGGAGAAGTTCATCGCTGTAATCTTTCACTTTTACGTTCACCGCCGGCTAAGGGTTTGCCAAAGTCAGAGGAACAGAGAAGATAAATCTTTCCTCTTGGCACGTGATTGCCTCGTGACCTTTTGTCAATTTCATTATTTTTTCTTAGTCCACATGTTAATCAGAAATTAGAAATTTATATTTCAGAATTATGCGAATTCTTTCAAAATTATTGAATGAAATAGTCCATTTAGTTTATTCTGGATTGTTGATTAGAGCTTAAACTATTTTGTTAACTTATAAAAGTTTAGGCTATTTCAACAATTATATCTTCATAACAATTTTATTATACATGAAAACTTTACAAGCAATACTACTACAAACAATTCATTTGCAGAGATTGAGCAGTCAAAGTTACTAAATTACAAACAATACAATGGTGTATAGTAAAGAAAGCAAAGACAAACAATCTTTTTTAAGCATTCCTTCATCACATAACATTAACCAACTACTGTATAAATGTAGAATCATTCCACTTCCTTGCTTTAGGAGGCATTTGGATGATGCTGAGAGGTTGTTGCATCCAGCGTTTGGGGTGTCTGAGCATGGTTCAGCTGCTGCTCCAGCCTTCTGGCTCGCCATATTCGTTCCCATCTCACAAACTCAACCATCACTGAACTTCCACATATGCAGACACCAAATCCAGCAAATGTTGACAGAAGAACTGACAGAACCGCTTGCAACTCCACCTGTTACCAACCAAGAGAGCACATTTTAACAACTTATGAGTTTATAGACTGGTACATGATAAAGGTCGCAACTTCATGTTCATCGTCTTGGTTAACCAATAGCTTTACAAGTTGTTTAGCTCTAAGGATATGCCTCCAACCATGTTTACACAATATTATATGCTAAGGGGGAAAATAGAAAGAAGAGAGGTCTTGAAGAGTACTAACCACCGAATAAAATACATGGGCGAAGAGAACCACCAAAGCAAACTGTATAGATGCGTAAATCCAAACAAATCTTCTCATTACTGCAAAAAGATTTAATCCATTAACCAAAAACATATCAGAAACAAGGTACACAATGAAAGAGCTTTTCCAAAAAGAGGAGTACATACCCATGGTCGATGCAGTCATGGATGCAAGAAGACCAAGTATACAAGAAAACGGCAGCGATATAGCGATTGCACCCGTACCCATTTTCTCAACCTGCAAATGAAATTTAGCTCTTATACTAGTAGAGATGCTTCTTGTTGTTAGCATATATAGTAGAGATGGTTTACCAAGAGCTGCTCTAGGAAGCAAAAGTAAGCAAGCATGCTGATGATTACTAGAACCGGTACCTCCTGCCAAACCCTGTAGACAAACAATGCATCTTTACCATCTAACCAAAAGAGAGTTAAGAATATTTGAACACTAGTAAGTGTGTTTTTTTTACCTGTACCCAGTGACCTCAATCTGAGGAACACCAGAATTTCTAATGCTTTGGATCCGTAAGAGTGTCACAGGTAAGTTTTTAACTTCTTGTTTACACACCTCACAGGTTTTGTTACCCTTTATGGTGAACCATTTAAGAGCACAGTCTTTGTGTGCAAGAGCAAGCTCTCCTTTGCAACTACACTCCATTTTTAAGGTTTCACCTCCTTCACAGAGCTCTACCAAACAAATCCTACAAACTGCTTCATCCTCAGGGATGTCTTCCCCATCAGCATCACATGTTTCTGTTCAATACATTAAGATAGCTTTACTATGAATAAACCATACAACCGAATGAACCATGAACTTACCAGTATTATCAGCCTCTGATGCATTTGAGAAAACGTCTCCTTCCTTTACACGAGGAGTCGAAGGGATTACTCTGAAGAATGAATCCATTCCCTTTAGGCTTGCTTCCTTGTCATTAACAGGCACAGAGCGAGAGCGAGCTATCTGCACCCTCCCTTTGCTCTGCAATACTCAAGTATAAGTACCTAAACGACCATAAGGTACTGTAAACCCATACAAAGCTTACGCTTGGAGTTTGAGGAGCAACACTGCTTCCTCCGTGAGCTGACTCTGAGTTTGAAAGCACAATGGAAGTCAAAGGTAGAGATGAAGTTCTCTTGATCCTAGGCGTAAACAACTTCGAAAGTGATAGTGACCTCGATATTGAAGCCTTCTCCTGCAATGCAGAAGAACAAGACACATCCCCTTGTCCCTTCTCCATATCAGTGTTAGAGACTTTTGGTTTGAAGCCAACTTTGGGAATCAGATTCTTCAGGGAAGATTTAGTCCGGGGAGGAGCAGCAGAAGAGGAAGTAGGAACAGGATCTGGAGAGCTTGAAGTCAAAGAAAAGTTCACTCTTCTTGGAGTTGGACTAGGCGTTGGAGGCATTTTGATGACAACAGAATCCTCAGGACAGAGACTGGTTCCTCTAGAAGGTATCTGCAAAGAGAGATTGTTGCGTCTCCATTGTTGAACGTTTGCAGAGGTCTCTTCTGTTATAGCAGAGGATCCTTCAGCCTTCTTATCAAGAACAACGATGAAAGTAACAAAAGAGTTCTATGAGAACTTAAACAACACAACTGTTCCACAAGAGAAGTGATGCAACTAACAACACTAGGTTCTCAGATCAATTAGATCTTTTCCAAAAGCAGATTCTTAAACATATTAAACAATCTTTGGCAAGTACTTAACACAAAAAGGCTCTCATCTTTTCAATTCGATTCAAGAACCACATCATCAAAACCATAACTTTTCTTATAACACATACCTAATTTATACAAAGATCAACAATCATTGAAACCAAGAATCATACTTGCATACATACCACATGTTCTATGTGTTTGTATATGTACCTGATTTGGAGAAGGGGCAGAATCACCATGGTTTGCGACAAGAGGATTAAGAGGCTTCTCTTCAGTATCCATCACTACAAGAAACAACAAGAGATTGATCACACACAACCTTATAATATCCCCCACAAAACTGAAATACTTCTCCACCAAAAGAGGAAAGGAAACCTTAACAATAGAAAACAAAAACGGAAACTTTTATTACAAGACCAGCGACACAAAGTCCTCACAAGCTTTCACAGTTTGGTAGAGAAAAAAAGCGTGACACACTACCAAGAAAACTCTATAAACAAAAACCCACAACTACAAGAAGCTAAAGAGACGTACCTGAAAAGAGAAAAGACCAAAACTTGCTAAAAACCCGCACAAAAGGAAGAAACTTTGAAACACAAGGAACAAGACTGAGAGAGAGAGAGGGGGAGGTTGTTACTTTATCTCCTCGAGATTAGTGTTTATAAACATGGGAGAGAAGAATAAGATAGTGGAAATGGGCTGTAAAATGAAGAGAAGAAGAAAGAATGAGAAAAAGGAATGGAGCAAGTGAGAGAGAGAGAGAGAGAGGAAAGCAATGAAGCATGATTCTCATTTATGGAGAGAGATGGGCCTACCTCTCTCTCTGGAGATTTGCCCACTTCTCTCTGTTCTCATTTTCATATACAAGGCTAAAAAGCATTACACAAGTCTTTACTGTTTTGTTCTTTTGCCATTTTTATGTAGTTTTTTCAAGTTGTTTTTTCTGGATAAGTCACCAGTGTTGGGCTTTATAAATGTGATCCTAGCTAGCTAGCATCTATGTGAAAACAAACAACGTTTTTATTATGCTGAAACCGATAAGTTTAAGAAACTGCTGGCTTCATATATTTGTGATGCTATAGACAGAACAAATATGTTTAGTAGTTAAAGGTAATGCATGTAAAAATTAACAAGTAGCATGTGTTTAGATAGCAAACTTGCTTATTTATTTTAGATTTAATAACTATTTTCCACTTATATTTCATGATAGTCAACTTACATTTTATTTTGGCCATGTATTTATTCATAAATATTTAGGATACCTCCAAAACTAGCCTAACAAATAAGTTGGTACAAACCTTTCTTTTTGCTATCATCTATACTTTTAAAAAATGCAATTTTTGACAGATACACCTATACATACAAAATAAGATATAAAATCGATATAAAATTTTAAATCCATCGTAACATAAACTTAACAAGGAAAGCAGACTAAAAGATTCAGAGCATACATTTGGAAAGATGAAAAGAAAAAAAACATATACTCCGACTTAAAGCTATCAGCATGTGTATAAATATAAAACATTTTGGAAAAAAAAAGCATAAATTGTGTATTTATCATAATAATAAACAACTATATTGTGTGTGTGTGTGTGCTACTGTGCAACTCGATAAGATAGATCTTTGTAATTTACATTTTGTGTATGACATGTGTAGTTTTGTATAGTGGCTTTTCTTTTCTTCTTTCTTTCAATTAAATCTCTTTTGGATTTTGCTTTTGCTATCACATCACCCAAGTTTGATGTAACACCTGCATTTGTAAAGGTTTCAAAAGAAAAAAAAAAGAAAAAAGATTAAAAGGGTGTTATTGGTTTGTCTATTTTGATGATTTAAAAATCTATTTAGTATTTATAAATCTAATTAAAATATTTAGATTTTTAAATTTTCTTGGATTAGCACTTACAAATCTGGAGGTTTTCCCTCGGATTTGAGTTTTTATATTTTTAATAAAGAAATTCATACAAATCTATTCAAAATCGTTAATTAAATCTATTAATAAATATATATGATTGAATAACATTTGATTTGAATTAGAATTTATAAATCATTAAACCAATAACACGTAACTTCAATATTAATTTTAAAATTATATAATCAATAACACTAGATTTAGTTTGAATTTTTAGATCTATTAAAATACACTAACTTATAACTCCCACTAAAATTCTCATTTCCGGTGATGGGTTTAGAGGTATGATCGTTGGAAGAAAAGTTACAAAATAAATAAAATAATAATAGAAAGTTCAATTAGTTTAACTATTTCTCTTCGCGAAATTATTTTATAGATAATAGTCAACATAGTATAGTTTTGGAATTCATTTGACGAGATAACTAAAATTAGGCAGATTAACTGACTTTTTGGTTTATTAGATGTAAATTAATTACAGTCGGGTCGTGAGTTATTTTCAAGTGTTTTCTTATAAAACAGACTCAGTTTTCTATGTGTTTTCTTTCTTTGGTGTTAAACTTTGTGTTTGCTCACTTACATAAGTGCATGTGCTGTGAAAATATTTTCTTTTTCAAGCGCAATGGCTATTTATGTTTAAGACAATTGAAAAATATTACTACCTCCGTTTCAAATTATTTGTCGTTGTAGGATAAATTTTTCGTTTCAAAATAAATGTCGTTTTTTAGTTTCAATGCAAAATTTAATGATTTTATATATCATTTTATTTTTCTATTGGTTGAAACGTGGTTAGATGTATAGGAAATGATGTTTTTATTTTGAAAATATTTATAATTAAATATTTTCTTAATCTGTGTGTAAAAATTTAAAATGATAACTAAAATGAAACGGAGGGATTATATGACATGATACGACTAGATAATATTTTTAAAAGTTGGGCAGATCCGTATAGATAACATTTTTCATCCTTTTGAGTTTTGAGATCCAATACAGTTGTTACAACAACAAAAAAGGAGATCCAATACAGTTGTTACAACAAAAAAAGGAGATCCAATACAGTGACGTTAATACATTATCGATTTTTTTTTGTCAACCGTTAATACGTTATCTACTTATCTCATAACAGTGTTTCCTATACGACATTTCTAATATGTTAATATCATGTATTTTTATTAACTCACGTTAATATGCTCCAAGTTGAATTCATTTTAAGCCTTATATCACAAATTTATTCAACAATATTTTTTGCCAATTATCTGAAATTTAGGCCAATAAAGTATTGGTACTTATCAGTTTTATTTTTCTATGATATATGGAATACATTTTTTATCATGAATCGTCTATATTAAAGAATAATAAAACAATTTCGACTATAAAAAGATAACATGAATGTAGCAGTTCAATTGATTATCGCAAGCGTTGGTGGTGTAGTTTTTCATGATTTGATCTACCATGAAATGAATGTTTTAGGTCATTAATAATATCAGAAAAAGGTGTTTTCGGGTCTAAGATAATTAAGGTCCAAAGTCCGAACTTTCTTAAAATTTCAAAGAAAATATTGACTATAAAAATTATATGTATTCTGTTTATTCTTTGATGACCGTATATAGCTTTTTGATAAACCATGACATTAACGATTTATGATGGTATTTTTAGTATATCTCTATATAAATTAAAATCCGCATATTTTGTATGTTATTATTTAAAAGGGTAAGAATCACAAGCATACAGAAAATCTAATGACAAACTAGGATTGGTAAAATATGTTTCTTGTATTGCCTTTGGTCCTTAGATCTTTTATTTATACATATACAAAGCTTGCAGAAGAAGTAAACCTAAACGTATGAGAATATACACAAGATATACGATAGAGATATCCAAATACAAAGATATGGAAATATCCCAATACCCCCCTTCAAGTTGGAGCATACAAGTTTGCTATGCCCAACTTGAGAAGAAATGAATCAAATTCCTTCTTTCCCAACGCCTTAGTAAGTATATCCGCAAGCTGAATTTTTGTGGAAACATGAATTGGCTTGATGAATCCTCTTTGTATGTCGTCACGAACAAAATGGCAATCAAGTTCAACGTGTTTAGTACGTTCATGAAAGACAGGATTCGAGCTAATATGAATCGCTGGCTTACTATCACAGAATAATGACATCGGACCATCATGATCAACTCCGAGTTCATGAAGCAGCATCCTCAGCCAACGAAGTTCCGAAGTAACTTCCGCCATTGCTCGGTATTCCGCTTCAGCTGATGACCGAGAAATAGTGTCTTGTTTCTTACTCTTCCAAACAATAGGTGATGACCCAAACTGAACAATCCAACCAGATAGTGACCTCCTAGTTAAAGGACACGCAGCCCAGTCGGAATCACACCACCCACTCGCATGTCTGGATGATTCAGCACGAAGAAGAATGCCCTGACCCATTGTACCTTTCAGATATCGAACCACCTTCAAAGCTGCGAGCCAATGGTCTTCCCTTGGCTGATGCATAAACTGAGATAATATATGAATCGCATATGTTAAATCTGGTCGAGTCGCTACAAGATAAATCAGTCGTCCAATCAGGCGTCGATATTTTCCCGGATCAACAAGAAAAGGTCCATCCGCAAGACTAAGTTGATGGTTCTGATCGATTGGTGATCCAGCAGGCTTACATCCAAGTAAGCCGGTTTCTTCAACAATATCGTTAACATATTTCCGTTGACAAAGATATATCCCTGCTGGACTTCGAGCAACCTCCAAACCCAAGAAATATTTAACCAGACCGAGATCCTTCATGTGGAAACAAAGGGACAAATAGTCCTTGAATGTTTGAATAGCCGTAACATCATTTCCAGAGATAATAATGTCGTCAACATATACGAGAACCCTAAGTGACACATCGTCCTTCAAATACACAAACAGAGAGTAATCCGATCTTGTTTGTGTAAAACCATAGGACCGTAAGGCATCTCCTAGCTTAGCAAACCAACATCTAGGTGCTTGTTTCAATCCATACAGAGACTTTTGAAGGCGACAAACTCTTGTCTCACCATCAGGACGAAAACCAGGTGGAAGCTTCATATAAACTTCTTCATCTAAATCCCCGTGGAGAAAGGCATTATGAACATCCATTTGGTGAACCTCATGATTCAGCTTAGCTGCAAGATCCAAGAATAATCGTACCGTCTTCATCTTTGCAACCGGTGCAAAAGTTTCCTCATAATCCAAGCCTTCTTCTTGATGATTCCCAGGAACCACAAGTCGAGCTTTAAATCTTTCAACTGTTCCATCTGCTCGATATTTAATGGTAAATACCCATTTACATCCAAGAGCTCTCTTACAAGGAGGAAGGTCTTCCAGACGCCAGGTGTTATTCGCCTCAAGAGAAGAGTATTCAACGTGAACTGCATTACCCCATCGCGGATCTTTCATTGCTTCGTGAAATGACTTAGGTTCAACATTTGCGGAGAGAGCGATGATGAACTGTTGATGATTAGTAGAAAAACGTGCAAACGAAACATAATTTGCAAGAGGATAAACCGTACCTGAGGGTTGCTGAGGAGCAGGTGTAATAGAGACGAGAGAGGAGGAGGGACGAGGGACCGGGATTGTTTCGACCACATAGTCACGAAGCTTGACTGGTTTCGTCTTTATGCGATGACCACGTCCAAGTTGGTCAGTATTCTGAACATCAGTAACGGCAGCCGTGTTCTCAACCTGTCGCTCAGAGTTCAAAACCGGAGTTTCTGTTGAAGCGTGTGTCTGGACAACCGTCGAAACAGAGGTATCAACAGGCTCGGATTCGATAGCATGAACCACTGACGTGTCTGGATCAGACTCGGACCCAAATTCATCAGCACTCGACAGTCCTTCTTCAGCAGGTAGCACAGGCGAGGAGAGATTATTGTCATCCGGAATCTGCACTGGAGCAGACCCAGCAAAAGGAAACACGTTCTCCTGGAAAACCACGTCCCTTGACGTGAATACCACTTCCCGTTCTAAGTCAAACAATTTCCAGCCCTTTTTACCATAAGGATATCCCAAAAACACACACCGACGACTCCGGGATGCAAACTTGTCACCTCTACGATCCAAATTGTGAGCATATGCCAAACAACCAAGAACTCGTATGTGTTTGTAACCCGGCGCATGGCCATATAATATTTCAAACGGTGTTTTGTTCTGAAGCAGAGCTGATGGAGTTCTATTGATGAGATATCCTGCGGCCAGAATACATTCTCCCCAATACTCGATAGGCAAATTGGCTTGAAAACGAAGAGCTCGAGCAATGTTTAAGATATGACGGTGTTTACGCTCAACTCTTCCATTCTGTTGCGGCGTGTGAACACATGAGGTCTCATGTAAAATCCCGTGTTCTCTAAAGAACGATGAGAGACACAAAAATTCAGTGCCGTTATCACTTCGTATTGTCTTGATTTTCCGTGAAAACTGTCGCTCGATCATTGCAAAAAAATTACGTATCTATTGTGAAACCAAAGTCTTATCGGTGAGTAGATAAAGCCAGACAGCACGAGAATGTCATCTACGATGGTCAAGAAGTAACGTGAGCCGCAAAATGCGGTTGTGCGATACGGCCCCCACAAATCAACATGTATCAAATCAAAAACCTCTTTTGCATTATTAGAATTTGAAGGAAAACATTGTCGAGTTTGTTTCGCACGAAGGCACACGTCACAACTCTTAAATAAAGACTCGCTACTGCTAATAGACTCACTAACTCCTAAGACAATCCCCGTAATGTGAGATGATGGATGGCCCAGGCGTTTATGCCACAAACTCAGATCTGCATGCACTTTCGTCTGTAAAGAAGCCACTGTCTCAATCCCACGAAACCGGTACAGTCCCTCACTCTCTCGTTCACCCGCTCCAATCAGCATCCTCGTAGTGCGGTCCTGCAAGATTATGAGTTTGTCAGTGACTTGTCCAATCAAAAAATTGTCAGTCACGAGTTGACCAAAAGAAATCAGATTAGTGTGAAATCCTTCAACAAAATAAACATCCTTCAGTGACAGCCGTGGGGTAAGATGTATTGTCCCTTGTTTTGATGCACTCGTATCTGACCCAGCCGGTAATGTAACCGAGAGTGGATTTATGTTGCGTACATCAACAAGTAGCTCAGCACATCCAGTCATATGATGTGTTGCACCTGTATCTAAAATCCAGGACGATTTGTTTATCTTACCCCCAGAAGATGTTGTCGATTTACCAGCATTGATCATGCGCTGGACAATACTCCATTGCTCGTCGGAGAGACCCGTTAACCCCACACGATCACTGTCTGTGATCATCCCGTTCGCACTCATGTCAGCTAAATTCGCACTTGGTATCTGTGTGACATTTGCTCGTGGAGTAATGCCACCACCACGACCAGCTGGAGCCGGTTGAGTTCCCTTGCCAGTAAACTTGCTGCGCGGTTTATCAGGCCACCATTCCGGATATCCAATCACCCTAAAACATGAGCTCACATCATGGCCTTTCTTACCACATGCAGTACAAGGCCGAGTGAAGTCTCGATTAGCTGAACCACCACGAGGTCCACCTGGAGTCGAAGAGCGAGAGCCATTCGTAGGTGGAGCTTGAGCAGCAAAACTCATTACTGGAACTTCAGATGTTACACTCAGACGAATTGTTTCGTTTTGTACTATCGTTTGATAGACACTATCCAAATCCGGAAGAGGTGTTATTGCACATAGTTGGGATCGAATAACCCCATGAACCGAATCATCTAAACCAGCGAGAAAATCGTGGATTCTCAACGTCTCTCTCTCCTTGTCATGAGCTGCATTCAGATCGCACTCACACTTACCACAGCCACACCGTTTGACTTCCATGCACTCGGAAATCCCATCCCAAATCTTCGTTAGTCGTCCAAAATAGTCGTCCACTGTTGATCCGTTTTGCTTGCAGGTTGCTAAAGAGTTCCGAAGCTGCTGTAACCGAGCACCACTCTTGATTGAAAATCTCTTCTTGATGATATCCCAGAGCTCTTTAGCGACTTCCCGAGTTGAAATCGTCGACCGAATCTTTGGCTCAATGGTCTGTTTTATCCAACCGACTATGAGATGGTTATTGGCCACCCAATCTTCAAGATGAGAGGATCCAGCATCTGGCTTCGGAATACTACCATCAAGAAATCCAAATTTCTTTCTGGAACTTAAAGCCATTCGGAAATTGATAGCCCACTCATCATAGTTCAACCCGTTGAGCTGTGGCTGAGAAATCACAGCACCAGGGTTATCACTCGACGATAGATCATACGGTGAGATGGTCTTGTACTTTGGATCTGCGGCAACAATCGACATCGTGTTGTTCAAGGTAGGTGACGCAAAACGAGGGTTTTTGGTTCACCGAGATGCTCTGTTTCAATAGTGGGAAAACAGAGGCGGCAAAAGAATACAAAAACTTGTTGGAGACGCAAGCTTCGTTTGATGAAGAAATTAGGTCAGTTAGATCTTTGGCTCTGATACCATGACAAACTAAGATTGGTAAAATATGTTTCTTGTATTGCCTTTGGTCCTTAGATCTTGTATTTATACATATACAAAGCTTGCAGAAGAAGTAAACCTAAACGTATGAGAATATACACAAGATATACCTTAGAGATATCCAAATACAAAGATATGGAAATATCCCAATATCTAAAAAGTTAACAATGTATTCTAAGTGCTGATTTTATGAAAAAAGAAAGACGATATATTATTTGAATTCGGTGTTGGAAGGATGCCCAAAATTAAAGTAGCTTTATTACATGTTTTGCTTCTTACGAAGAAGAATGTCTGCTTTAAAAACTTTGTAGGAGTAATCACTTACATAAATTTAAACTATTTTCACTTGAATTCAAAATCAGCCAGTCTT
The DNA here is from genome assembly GCA_905132765.1 of Moricandia arvensis. NCBI lineage: Eukaryota > Viridiplantae > Streptophyta > Magnoliopsida > Brassicales > Brassicaceae > Moricandia > Moricandia arvensis. Next base: position 42,074 of record CAJHQP010002255.1, on the reverse strand, counting down.
CATCGGAGGTGTCAAGCTGGAGGCTTTATAGGTTCTTTGTTGAAGATTTATGTTCCCGTATTTGTATAAACCATCTTCTTCTTTTTTTTTGATAAAGGGACTTTTTGCATAAATCATCTTACACATGCATTTTTATTGGCTTACAAATTATGGTCAACAGAATAATACTGAGGTGTTTTCTTTTTCAACTAAAGATACTGTACTGAGGTGTTAGCTGTAGGTTTACACGTTCTTTATTCAACACTTTTGTGTTGAACACTTTTGTGTTGAACACTTGTGTCTCTGTATTTGTATATATCATCTTACACGTTCATTTTAAATTGTCTGATAAACATGCTCAACAAAACATATGCTCTACAATAATGCATTTATATACTTCTATTTTTTAATAAATAATGTTGTAAAGATTTTTTTTTCAAGTTATATATCATTTGCATATTTCAATATAAAATTTATCAACTTTTTTGCAATATGACTTTTTATATTCTATACATTATTTTTTTACCAGTTGAAATGAATTGATTAAATAGTTAATGATATTTTTGTCTAAAAAATATACAAAATTAAATATTTTATTAAATTTTGTTTTCAATTTTAAAACGTCGTATAATAAAAAGTTAGAGAAAGTATATGAAAGATGGAAGTCAAAATTAAGGAACATATAATATAGTGGTTTACTTCAAAAACACACATATGATTTAGTGGTATGGAAACTATAACTAATAACCTTTTTTATGAAAGTATTATTTTCTCAACATCTTTTAAAAAGTTGTTATTTTTACAGATTAAGTATGTCACCCAGGTTAGATCACCAAGTGTCCATTTATATTAGTATTATTAGTGTGTTACTATCACACTTCAATCCTAGGTAATAGAAAATGGCAAAATATTCGTAAATTTTGATTCAATTCATTATATATTTGAATTAAAACAACAAAATGAATTACGGATGTCCCTAACTCTACAAAATAAAATAAATACAGTAATATCCATAAGAAATGAATCAAAGTCTGATAAGTTCTAGATATCATTACTATTTGTGATTAACTGTGTACTCCCAGATACTAATTACCTGTCTACTCCAAAAATCATTTATATAAAAATATCTAACGATTATAAGATACACATCGAATACACAGTCTTAAGCATGTTGATCGTTAAGCCACAATTTCGTGACAGAATAATTTGTTATGGTATTTGATACGAGCCTAACAAAATAATTGCCCACAGGATCCCATCATAATCATAGGTATAAGACGAAATTAAAAGTCATAAAATAAGTAAAAGAAGATCTCAATCAAGTATATATTTGGATTGGGATGTTTTTATATCTGAATGGCCAAACCTACCGACTACGTGGAAGTAGAATACCTAAGTCATCCAAACCTAACACCAGAATTAGCCGACACACCAAAGGCTAATTAAAGCATAGTTAGCCATATTGGTAGGCAAATCTTATCCTCTCTGTACATATCTACAGCACTATAGAATTATGTTTCTCTTTTTGTAATGACTTGGACTGTTACATGTATCACAACAAGCTTCTTACATGTATTAGAAGGCAGTGGCGGATGTACGTTATACAGGAAGGGGGCAGTTGCCCCCACTAAAATATAAAAAGAATCTTAAATGCATAGAGTTTATATAAGATTCACTAGCTTAGTTGGTTAAAATCAATTTTTGCACCCACTCAACCAAGGTTCAACGCCCGTTGTGATCCATTTTCCTTTTTGTTGCCCCCACTCAAATTTTTCTCTAGATCCGCCACTGTTAGAAGGTGACTGATGGCTTTCTAAACTGACAAGCTATATAAGTTATTTTGAAAGCACAAGCTATAAGTTTCTATATAATACAAATGATAAGTGTATTTGATTAAATCTTTGATACAAAATCTTTACATTTTATTTGCATGTCACTAAAACTTCTGAAAAAATATTGTAGTTAAAAAGTTATTTTAACCATGAAATGGTGGTCTAATGGTTCCACTAGAGAAATTGCCCTGTAGGTCCGGGTTAAAGATTGATTTTCTTTTAGTGCAAAATTATTAGCTTTACATGTGGCCATGCGGATATGGACTATGTTTTCAGCTCATTTGAATACTCGAAAAAGAGTCTATTTCGTGGGTTGCACCTTTCATCCAAATGTTACGTCTGTGTTTTTAATAGATCCGAGTTTAACCCTTCATTAAAACTTCGGAAGAAATTCTAGACATATATTGGAAGTCATGCCGTGCAAAATCATTGGTCGCAGTTTATTTTTTATTTTTGAACGAAAATACTAACAAAATGTGTGACTATACGTGACAATGTGTAGACTAATTATGTACATAGACGTGAGTATCATGCTCGACGACCCACATTGTTTGGGAGAAAGCACCAACTACAAGATTCTATCAAATAAGTAGACTTAAATAAAGCCTGCTTTATAGTAATGACCTTAGTGGGTTTTTGACACAACCATCAAATTTTGTCTTTTCTCGAAAACCATTTTTAGCAAAAAATTCTTGAAGCCTATATCTTTTAACAAAATTATTACTTTTCCAAAAGTAACTTTTTAGCATGGATAATAATGTTTTAACATAGTTACTATTAGTTTAAAGATATTATTAATTTGGTTTCTTTAATTAGCAAAAGTCCCATGCGTGGAATTTCATCAGTCTACCACAAATTTCAATGAACCATGGCAATAACTAATTTTTGAAATACACCCATTAAGATTTATTCTAATTAAGCTCTTGCGCTTTAAAAAAAAGTTACTAGTAACAAAGAAAAATGTAGTACAATCTCGTATCACATGTTAAGTTACTCTCACACATGCAAAAGAAAAGAAGCAAACTAGTTCTTTTGGCATGCGTGTAAACACGATAATCAAACTCATAAGATCATGTAAACACAAAAATCGAATTCATTAACTAGATCCGACACACGTCATTATCTTAACTTTGGGACTACTGAGAAGTTCGGACATGAAAACGATATCTATCTACATCATACTTTGTCTCTCGTACGTTTGCTTACCTGTTGATGATAAAGTTTTTAGATGTATAGAATTATAAATGATATCAAATCTGAAAAGAATATTTGATACTGCCGACAAAAGAAACCTATATTTATACTTACGTGAGTGTGTACCTTCAAAGGCCGTTTATTTTAATGGGCTAGCCATGTGAATATGAAAGCTACAACATTTGTGAACTTGAGAGGAAGTTCATATTCTTTTGTTATAACTATTTCTACATATATATATATGAAAGACAACAACAAAAATGATAATTAAGCTAAAAAAAAGAGGAACACTTTGAAGAGTAATGAATTTTCTTTTTTTTTTTTTCCAGTTTACACAAAAATAAAACAAAATCCAGAACCAAACACAAAAGCATGATAATCCCAAGGAAAAGAAGAGCAACATAAAACAACAAAAAAACTAAAGACAAGTCAGGAGAGAAGAAGATCAAGACCGAACCAGAGTGTACTAAAAAGAACCAAACTCCCAATCTTTTTTAACAACCCATCACAGCGCAGTTATAAACAAAGACACCAACATTCTCTTTAACACCAATCACTTTCCAATCCAAGTTCCCATCTCTAGCTCCCGACTTAGGACACCAAGCATTCACTACAATCCCCTCACCATTTCTCCCTCGTTGCCCACACACAACCAACAACCTGTCACCACACGGTTTAAACGCTAAACCCCAACCGTTACACGAGTCCACAATCGTTGGTAACCTTCCCATCACTTCCCACTTGTTCTCCTCCTTATCATACTTCTTCACCATGTTGGTCAGGTACTCTAGAGTGAACAGCTCGTTGTTCACCACCACAACAAGAGGTGGAGCCTGCGCTGCTCTGTTCACATTCGGATACATCCCTTCTATCTTCCTCCACTTCCTCGTCTCAAGATCAAACTCTTCTCCACAAGTAACGGACACGTTAGGGCTTGACATTCCTCCAACCACATAGAATCTCCCGTCCATGAAGAACCCTGAACATAGTCTCCGAGGTGAGTGCATGTTAGGAAGCATCTCCCATCTCCCTGAAGAAGAATCATAAAGCTCTGCAGATGCTAATATATTCCCGTTCATATCAATCCCTCCGGCCACAATAGCGATCCCTCCTAAGCTTCCTGACGCAAACAAGCAGCGAGGACGGTGCATCCCTTCGCATTTGACCCAACGTCGAGACCTTAAACCGTATTTCCATATAGCAAACTGAAGCAACTCTCTACCGAAGACGAGAAGCTCGTCGTCTACAGCTAAGGACTCTTTATCAGCGTGGTTGAAGCACTCATCGCAGGGCATTTTAGGAAGCACCATCCATTTCTTTTTCATGGGAGAGAACATTAACCAACCTCTAGGGTCACAGACCATGAAGACATGATACTCTTTAACCCCCATTTCTTTGCTGAGAGCAAACAAATGACCACTCTTGATCAAGTTGTTGTACTTCTTGCTTACGCAAGAGAGAGAAGGATAGTCCATTCTTGGAACCCAAGCAAGACAGTTTAGAGCAACGTCATCGATAAGACCTGGGAGAAGCGAGTCACTTGATCCCAACCTCAGGCGTTGAGCATCATTCTCTACAACAGTAGCAGAGGAAGAAACAGAAGAGGAAGCAGAGACTTGTCTTCTCTCAGGAGAATGTTCTTCCGCAGCCATTATTGTTAAGTAACCTATTTGAATACAAAAGAATCCAACCAAAAGCCAAAAAGCCAAAAGAAGAAAAACACAAACAATCAAGACTCTTGTTCAAGTATCATTACAGCTGTTTCTCAGTTGGGAAACTCTTGTCCCAGTATCCATAGAAAGATTCAGACCGTTGCTCCAAAACAATCTCCATGTCTTTATTTGTTAACCATCAAATCCTCAAAACAATCGAAACAATAACAACACACATCCTCAAAACCAGCAAGTTCCAAAGCATGGGCAATCTTGCAAAACCCCAATTTAATCTGTAGTAATGACCAAAAGTCAATAAAAACAGCACAATGAGAATCTTGAAAAGCTTTTTTAATCAAAACAAAAGTAGAAAAATGTCAAAAATGGCATCTTTTTATTCGGATTTAACAAGAGGTCGACCCTGAAACTCATAGCCAAACGAAAACAATGAACAATAATACATACGCCCCAATAAGAGAAAGCAGATCCGAATCAGAGACTTGGAAACCCAAATAAAAAAATCTGAAATTGGAAAATGCGCCTCAAGATCTGAAGATAAGGATCATCATAAAAGGATCTAAGCAACGGAGCTAAGAACACACCGAAAAGAGGATTGAGAAAGTCAACGGAGCAGAGAACACACCGAGAAGACTACATGCTTACCCCAATAAAAACTCCAATTGGTTGAATTAGATCTCGTTGTCCCGTCTTATTCCGGTGACTTTCCGGGGAAACTATTTACCCGTTGAAAGTTTCGCCGGCGACCGTCATGGAGTAAAAAAAGGTAGAGAGAGAACCGAAGATGAGAGCTAAACAGAGAGACACTTAAAAGCTGGGTTAAGACAAGTGTGGTGAAGCCAAAGATAAAAAAAAAAAGAGACAGAACTAGAGAAGCTTATGCTTTATTATGTCTTTTCTTCTAATCCTTATATAATTTCTATTTTAACCCCCAAAAGATTTGTGATGACTATTTTTAATCAAAAATCTAAATTTTATAAATGTTTTGACGAAAGGATTTGGTGCAACTTTGAGATACATTTGTAGTCTCTTATACGAACAAACAACACACAGACAGAGTAGCCTGCAAATAATTCTAGAGGCCTCACTCAAGAAATGGAAGGAGCCAAAGGTTTGCCCTTGGATTCTTTGGAAGACTTGAAACTTGAAACCACCTTACCTTTACTCAGTCACCCAATAAATCTATGTAGCAAGTAATGTTAAAGCTCATGCAGATGCGCTTTAATGGTGGCTTAAAACGTCTCCCCTTGCATACGAAAAAGGTGTTGACACCTCACCCTTGATTCGTATTACAACCATCCCGTAACATTGCAAGCCTGTCGACAAGACAACCGTCTCTTGGATCTTGATGCATAGATAAAGCAGTTTCTACCAAGATAGTGAAATGAATCTTTTTATATAAATCAACCCGTCCACGGAAACAAACAAAAATTCAGAGCCTTAAAAATCAATATCACTCATAATTCATTTTAAAACTTATAAAAACAACACATAAGAACTTGGCAGTTATCTAGAGTATAGTAAAGAAAAGGAAAATCAATGACCAGAAAGTTTTACGGGTAAAGGAGATGCGCTAGATTGATGTTAACATTTGCTGCATCTATATTCTTCAAGCTTGTCTTTAGCTAGAATCTGAGATGTCAGAGATCCCATTAGTTTCTTCTTCTTCCTGTTCAATCTTTAAGGTAGAATTACGTCGTTTGCAGCAACAAATATACTCAGGGACATGCCCTTCTTCTCCCATGACCCATGGATGCTCCAACACATTCTTCAGTGTCATTCTCTCACTCGGATCTGCGAGCAACAACAGGTGCTGCCCACCATTAATCCACTACCATTATTCAGGCTTATAGTTAGCTACATCAAAAGGATGAAAAACAACTCACTCTTGCGAAGGAGACCTTCGATCAAATCTCTTAGAAGAGGATTCAATCCATCAGGGATGATCAAAGGATTGTTAACAATCTGGTTAAGTGATAAAGAACAGGAAGTTTTCAGTTATTCAAAAACATTCCTCTTCAGACTCAAGAAAAGCATTGGTCCAAGACTCAAGACTCAGAGGCAAAAACCCTTACCTTGTCGTACGTGTCCTGAAGAGTATCAGCAAGAAACGGATATTGTCCCAATATCATATGATACAAAGTAACTCCCACTGCCCATGTATCCGCAGCTCTCCCACTATAAGTTATACCTGTCACTGATTCCAGAATCCAAGTACAAAATATATTCGCTTCTTCTCTCACTACACTAACGAGCTAGGAGCAAGTTTAAAGAGATTAGTAAGGAAGCTGACCTAAACAACATTCTGGAGCAGTGAAGACTGGAGTCCCTGGAGATCGACGCAGTTGATCATCATCATCCTTTAACAGTAACCAATTAGATGCTTACACCACAAGATACATATCAAGAATTAATGAAGATCAATGATTCAAATGTCATTTTGTTACCTTGAATACTTGGCTGACACTGAAATCTCCTATCTTCACAGTACCGCTACTAGTAACAAGCAGATTGTCGGGTTTAATGTCCCCGTGAATCACATTCTGTTATTGTTTTCCCATAGAAATAGTATTAAGACATATTAAGTGGTGAACCATGAATCGAGAGAAGAACTGCTAAACAAAGAAGATCATACATGAGCATGAAGGTACATCAGGCCAGCAACTATATCACGCAAGTATTTTCTAGCAGTTTTCTCCCCCAGAGCACCCGGCGGTCCAGAACCGTCATAAACCCATTTTCCATCAATGTATTCGAGAACTGAGTGAAACCAGAAATAAAAACATTATACGATAAAGAGGCTCTTTCCACGAAGAGATAAGTACCCAAAAAGGCAGAAAAAAGGAAAGGAAGATGAGTACCCATGTAAAAATGATCAGTTTCTGGGTCATCTATCACCTCAATGAGATTGACAATGTTAGGATGCTCCAAAATTTTCATAATCATAACCTGAAAGAGATTAAGATAAAAGGAGCCTAAAAACAACTTCTCTATAATGAAATTAATGGAAATGCAATGCAGAAAACGCATGATACCTCACGAAGAACATCACTCATAGCAGTCTCTGAAGGTGCAACCCTTAGCCTTATTAAATGCGACTTGTGAAACGCCTAGAACACAAGTATTAAATCAAAATATGTCAGAGACCCTATAAGTGATCAACTAAACAAATTAACTTGTATGGACTCTTCATTGTACTGAAGATTAACATCACAAACGTCAACTAAACAAAAAAAAAAGGTTTCACAAGGCAATGAGGGAAAGAAAACAAGAACTTACCTTGATAGCATAATGCTGACCATCTACAGTGCTTCGATATAGAACCTGTTGTAAATTGCCAAAAAGAAAAGATAACATTGCTGGATGCTTTTAGAGGATACACTTAAAAAGGATTTAATAGTACCGTAAATAAGTGTCACACTTACCACTTTACCATAGCTACCGGATCCAATTTTACACACGCGAACATACTCATTGATCATCTTGTTCCCATCTTCATCCTGAAAAAAACAAACACTAAAGATAAATGCCTACGCTTACTAAGAAAAGAAAAGGAGGAGACAAGCACAAGAGGTCACATTTACCTCTCCACGAATAAGTTCATTAGTTTCTTTCACAGGAACTTGCCTGCAGATCAATCCATTATCTAATCTATATTTCAAAATTTCCTCAGATCGTTGAGAGCGGCTCTTCTGCTCAACTTCTTCATCATCTTCCTCATCTTCTCCTCTCACCATGCTCGTTACATCACTATCACACGAGTAAGAATACGCATCATCATCGTAGGCCTCTGGAGACTGTCGGGTTCTAGTAGAAGTACCAAAGCATCCAAAGCAACCCATGGTACGGGCAAACAAAAAATTATCACGAAACATGATCCACTCCTCCCAAAAACAAAACAAAATGTGTTCTTGATTAAAATATAAAGTGCTGAAATTAATAGACGAACCTGTACAAAAGAAGGTGACATTAAAGTTAACATAATGACACAAAAGCAGGCTCTGTAACAAATTGAAATCTTACCCCAGAGATGAAAATGGGTTTAGTGAGCTTTAACTATTCCAAAGGATGCCACTCAGCGAGATGAACAGAACAAGTTAAGATATCATAACCACTGCATTCGAAACTCGACATGTCTAATAAAACTGCAACCTTATAAAGAAAGGTTCTGTTTTTAATCTCCTTCTTGGCGTTCAGGAGCAGCAACAACTCGTTGACTGCATAGCCCCAGTTAATTAAGAGCTACAACAACCGCCAATAGAGTCAAGATTGAAAATAAAGGCTTCTGCACAGAAAAAAAAAGGGTCAATCAATATATCTAATTAAATTCTCTACTAATAAACAAACCACTAAGATGGCTTGTTTATTAAGAAGTTAATAACTTTGATTAGTGGGTAAACACGAATCGAAATCCATAAAACCATGATTCATGACGAACAAAGGTTTAAACTTTTTCAATCCAAAGCGATCAAAGTCAACAGTCTACACAAAAGACGATGTAAATCGAATAATGCGAGATTGTATAACAAACCCAGAATCTCCCTAAAGAAAACCCTAATTTTGGGATCGAATGTAAGTAGCAGAAAAAAAATTAAAAATCCCAAAAGCAAATTACGAACCAAGATTGAAGGTTGAATCTTACATTCAAACTGGTTTTGGGATTCGATCGGAGAAGACGAAAATGAGGGTCGTGCGTGAGATTGGACCAGCAAATATGAAAGAGAGATTTGAAAGGAGCCTTGGACCGATATTCTCTCTCTCCCCTTCTGTGTCTTTTTTTTTTTCCTTTTTTGTGTTTATATATTTTTCATTTAATTTTTAGAAAAGGAGTTTTATATTCAAACTTTACCAGCTAATGTGACTAATATTTTTAAAAACGAAGTTTTTTTTTTAAGTTCTAAAAATAAAAGGTACCACCTGCTACCTACCTGGAGTAGTTTTTTTTGAGCATGCAATGATCCAGCAACTATACAAAATTTACAACCAAAGCACTAGTCATACCAGTATCTTGCTTTTTGTGTAAAGAGATTTGCATCATCGAGGATGACTAAATCATTATCTATGTATACCTCACTAATGTTTTTGTCTTTGTTTCGAACATTAAAATAAAAGATTTTTGTTCATAATTTGATGATCATTATTAGTAATGGTCTAATTCGCATCCACAAGTGTAGGATTAAGCAAACATCCGAATCCGAAGAATCAATTCGAATTCAAGTAAAAAAATAGTAACAAATCAGAAACGAAATTTGTTAAATATATGAACGGACTCATAATTTGGTATCTAGAGAATCAATACCAAACTAAAATTTGTTAAATATCAAAACCAGTTCAAAATTTGGTATCTAAAGAACCGATACAAAACCTAAATCGAACTGAAATATTTTGAATATTTAAATATATTTGAATCAGGTATATATACTTGAATATGTTAGCTATTTTTAGATTTAATATCCATAAATATTCAAAATGTATAAGATATTTGAAGTTGTAGAAAACATATACAAACAGTTAAGAGAAAATATCTAAAATAGCTAACAAATACTCAAAACACCAAAAATATGAATAATATTTATTGATTTTCCATCCAATTATTCAAGTCAAACTAATTTTTATATCAAGTTTAGGTATTTTGGCATACATTATTCAAATTTATATGTTGTATATTATTTTATTTTTAGATTTTGAGAAATTTAAAATATATATAAATTTTAAAAATAATTTAAACGGGTTATCCGAACCGAACCAAATATGAACCAAATTTTCTAAATATCTGAACAAGATTAAAATCTTCAACCTTGAAAAATTAGAAACTTAAATAAATCCGAACTAAACCCGAATAGGTACACAAACGCCACACTTACCCAAGTGAACTCAATAGTGGAAATTGTTATATATTTTCAGATATTTTCATTTATACTTAATTTTTGTGTAATACAATTACTACACCATGTTTACATTCAGACATGACATCTGAAAGGTAAAATTTGTGATACCGGACATTCACAAACAAATTTATAACTAAAACTAAATTATTTGTGCTCTAATACCATATTAATATGAATCTAACTTACATTTACAAATTCTCTCAAGATTACAGCATTGCTATATTTTTTTTATACTCAAGCTTGAGGTGGTCTGGATAATCAGGCCGGAATAGAACAACCAAAATAACAAAGTTTACGATGGAATGAACGAGTTATCCTAGCTAAGGAATCAGCTATTCCATTTTGCGTCATAGGAATATAGGAGATCTTGAACTCCGGCAGCAATAGTTGAATCGTCTCGATAGTTTCCAGTTCGGTAGCAAAGGTTGGCCACTCTTGAGGATTCTTTAGCATTGCAATCATGTCCTTGTAATCTGTTCCAAAGTTTTGACATGCCGAATGTTGAACCATACATTCCATTGTCCATCTCAAAGCCTCCAACTCTGTGTGCAACGCTGCTTCTCTTCTTGCTAAGTTCCGCGTTCCCATCAATTGCGTCTTCTCGTTCTCATCCTTCCAAACCCATCCACATCCACTGAATTGCGAGTCGGAAGTCCACGACCCATCGATCATACATATATTATGTAAGTGTTGGATTCGGGAGTCATCTAAGGAGGACTCCTGTTGTGGTAAAGATACCAACTCATTTGCATTAAACCAAGCCTGACATTCGCTTTCGGCATATCTGACTATTTCCAGGGGATCTCTATCAATTCTTCAAAAGAGTTTATCATTTCGAGCTTTCCAAATATACCATATTATCCATGGATAGAGATCCATGTCCAAGGATGATTAAAGCATTGCTATATATATAGCTTACTTTATATATATATATATATATATATATATATTACTCTTATTCACACTAAAATTTGATTTCCATGTAAGACATTTATATACGGAACAAAATTAATTTTTATAAACTTTTTCACATACACCACTACATAACGAAAATCGGTATGATAACCTTTTATATTTAGAGGTGTTTATAACTTTTTCTATTAAATGAATCACGTTTCAAAAGTTTGTTAAGCTTAGAATTATAGAAATTGATCTAGTTAAATTAATACGTTAACCTAAAATTAATACGTTAACCTAAATTAGTACGTAAAAACTAATCCAACTTTTTAGGTGATAAAATATGAATAAGATAAGGTTAAAACTTAGCAGTTTTTTTACAAAAAAAAAAAAGAAGAAGATTTGTTTACGTTCATTTACATAGATTCCAGGAAAAAAAAAGTTAAAATCGTGGGCGGCTACAGAAACACAAAACAAATGTGGCAAAGAAGTTGTCGCCACACAACAAAAGCATTTGCCTTTGTCTGAGTCCATACACTCACACACAAGCTCTATTTAGTGGTGCTTATCGGACACACTCTCTCTCTATCTATCTCACATCACGCCGCCGCAATGACCGTGGGAGTTTTAGCTTTGCAAGGCTCTTTCAACGAGCACATCGCGGCTCTGCGGCGGCTCGGCGTCCAAGGAATCGAGATTAGGAAGGCTGAGCAGCTTCTCACCGTTTCATCTCTCATAATCCCTGGCGGCGAGAGCACCACCATGGCCAAACTCGCCGAGTACCACAACCTGGTCCTCTCTCTCTCTTTAGAATCTTACGTTCTTTAGTAATCCAATTGTCTGGGAATGAAATTTATTGCTTTCATGAGGATCCACTTTGGTGAAACTAGGAAAGGTTCCTTCTTTTTATGAGTGTTGAAACGAATCTGGCGTTTATCACTAATCAGGGAACTTAGTATTTGAGATTGTGTCTTAATGAAACTTATTTTGTTCCAAAGTTCTGATCTTTTTTTGGAGAAATGATTTATGCATCAGTTAGGAAACTTTATGGTTTGATCGTCTATAATTCCTGAAGCATAACTCAGTTAGTGTTCTCCAAAAAGATTGGCTTTGAGATTGAAAAAGGAAGACTTTTTAATTTACAAGTACATAAGTGATGTGGTTTCTCTGTTTTACGTTCCAGTGTTTGACTAAGTGACCCTTATGGCTTAGTGGAGAAAACTAATCTGAAGGAGGTAGCTGTTGAGTTAGATGACGATACTATGAAATGGTGTTCCTGTCTTTACAGAAACATATACATTTGGTAGTCCTAGTCTATAGTTAAGAGCTTTTGGTTTACGTTTATTTTTAACTTAAACAAGATTTGATTATATATACAGTTTTTAGTGGGTCATGAGGACAAATAGTTATGAAAGTCTCTTGTGTGTTCTGATCTTCTTTTTCATTTGCTTATTTGAAGTTCCCGGCTCTACGTGAGTTTGTAAAGACGGGGAAACCTGTTTGGGGGACATGCGCTGGTCTTATCTTCTTGGCTGACAGAGCCGTTGGTGAGTACTTACTTATGGACTCATCTTCCCATCAATTCATGTTGCGACATTATTAAAAGAACAAAAAAACGAGAAAAAAATGTTGAAAACTTTTCAGGTCAGAAAGAGGGAGGTCAAGAACTAGTAGGTGGCCTTGATTGCACCGTGCATAGGAACTTCTTTGGCAGCCAGGTAAAGGCCGTTCTTCAACACTAAAGGGTTGCAAAAGCTTGGTGTCAACGTTATTTTGTTTATGTGTAGATTCAAAGTTTTGAAGCTGATATCTCAGTACCTCTACTAACATCTAAAGAAGGAGGAGCTGAGACGTTCCGAGGAGTCTTCATACGTGCTCCAGCTGTTCTCGACGTTGGCCCTGATGTCGAAGTCTTAGCGCATTATCCCGTCCCATCAAACAAGGTCTTGTATTCAAGCTCTACTGTCCAAATCCAAGAGGTTTGCCTTCATTATGCATCGTCAATGCTCATGAAAAGATCACCTTTCATTTGTTAGAGGACATGTATGAACCTCGTCTTTGTGTCTTTTCAGGAAGATTCTCTTCCAGAGACGAACGTTATTGTTGCTGTGAAGCAAAGAAACTTGTTAGCAACTGCGTTTCATCCCGAGTTAACCGCAGACACGCGATGGTAACTACTTTAAATTCTTCTCCTTGTCTTTTAATTTCTTGGCAATGGTTTATTATGATCTTGTTTGCTCTGCTTAATTTCTATCTGGTCCATTTTTACAGGCACAGTTATTTCATGAAGATGACAAAAGAGGTCGAAGAAGGAGCTTCTTCAAGCATCAGTAACACTATTGTTTTTACTGGAGAAACCAGCGTTGGTACTGCGCAAGCTAAGCCGGATATTCCTATATATCAGTAACTAAAAAAAGGAGAGAAGACACTCACTTCTCTTGAAATAAAAAAAAACTATAGAAAAAGTGTCAGATTCTTTTGATGTTTTGGAAAGAAATTTTCAATCTAGTTTGCATTTTGCACACAAGAAAATTTCACTTGTATACCTTTGAATCAAACCGGTTTACTTGGTTCAGTTTTGTTTGTGCCTTGCGAATTGTGACTGGTTAGGAAAACTGGCGGGTTCTTATAACATCTTCAATGTAAAAAAGTCCATTCTTGCCTTAAAATGAAGTAATTCCACAATGAAATTGAGTTTTATTTTAACCCAATTCCATTTAGGAGCAAAAATTAGAATAATAAATAAATAATTCTTTTACTTTTTTTTATTATAAAGTAAAAATAAAGTAGAAATGTAGCAAATTTGACTCAAATTCGTTTTGGAGCAAAAAAATGGAATGAGATTAGCGATGCTCTTAGACGGAAGAACATGACAAGGCTTTGATACAAGTATGATTCGGTTTGGTTTTTGGTTCAAGAACTCAGATGCTAAACTGGTTTACAATAACCGGCCAAGTGTGTTGGCGTGTTTGACTTTCTTATTGGTATCTCGAAAAGGTTCAAGCTTTGAGTAATGGGGCGGCTTGTGGACCAATGAAAGTCAAGAAACTTTCTTGGAATGCACACATTTACAGATATGTAGGGCTTTCTTCTTCATTTAAGGCATCCTCACGTTCTAGCTTAGCTCCTTTCTTGCGCATCAAGACCAAACAACTAAATTAGAAATATCTAGATTCCTATACATATTTGATTTCATAATACTAACAAGAAAAAATAAAAATTATACTAACAAGAAACTTTGAGTAAAAAAAGTGAAAATGTTGAATTGAAACTAAAAACTATAATTAACACACATCATAGAAATGAATTTCGGATTACTACCAACCTTTATTAGTGGTTCAATTTACAAATTTTATTAGGAAACATGAAGTAATTTGAAGTAACGTTTTGAACATGAAGCTTAAAGAAGTGGGTAAAATACAATGTGAACATATAGTTGCGTACGTTTTTTGAAAAAAAAAAAAAAACTAATCTTCTAGCTAATAGTTTTGATGTTGAAGCTTTCATCAAGTAGACTTTTGAACTTGAGATGAACTCAAAGAGTCCGCTTCTTTCTTAAGATGAAGCAAGAGATATTAATAAGTCAATTCAATTGTTTCTCACTCTATAAAACCCTCCTTCTGCAACAACATTCCATCACACAGAAAAAAAAAACATCTTAAGAAACTAAAGAAGAAGCTAAAGAACAAGAAGAAGACTAGAACTACTTGAGAGATGGAGCACAGAAAGTCATATGTGCTTGTGGCTCTCTTCGCATTGCTTCTCTTGACCGAAGTTGTCATTGCTGCGAGCGATGAAGGCAAAGGCAACGGTAATAACGGCAACGGGCAATTAGACAAGGGTAACGGAGGATATGATGATGGCAAAGGCAAACGTAATGGTAATGGTAACGGTAACGGTCCAAAGGACAAGGAAAAGAAGGACAAGGAGAAGAAGGAGAAGGAGAAGGACAAGGAAAGGAAGGAAAAGGAGAAGAAGGAGAAGGCAGAAAGGGTAAAGAAGGACAAGGAGAGGAAGGAGAAAGAGAAGAAGGAAAAAGAGAGGAAGGAGAAGGAGAAGAGAGCCAAGGAGCAGAGCCAAGCAGCTGCAAGATACAGGGTGCTTTCACCGTTGCCTTCAGGACAAGAGCAGGCCATGTGCCAGGGTCAGGGTGCATGTTATTACAAGACTCTGGTTTGTCCTAGTGAATGTCCCAAGAGGAAACCCACCAAGAACAGAAACACCAAAGGTTGTTTCATTGACTGCACCAACAAATGCGAAGCTACATGCAAATGTAAGTACCCTTAACAGAAACATAGACTTCATTTGTGGATTGGTTACTTGTGGCACAAGGAAAAGGGTTAACTTATAAACCAAGTAACTTGTATTTTCTTACAGGGAGAAAAGCGAACTGCAATGGCTACGGTTCTCTTTGCTACGACCCTAGATTTGTTGGAGGAGACGGTAGGATGTTCTATTTCCATGGATCCAAAGGAGGAAACTTTGCCATCATTTCAGACAACAATCTCCAGATCAACGCTCACTTCATCGGTACAAGACCCGTTGGAAGAACCAGAGACTTCACATGGGTTCAAGCCCTAAACGTCATGTTCCAAAACCATAACCTCGTGATCACAGCCAATAAAGTGACTCAATGGGATGAAAACTCTGACGCCTTTACCATCAGATACAACGATGAGCTCATCACACTACCTGAAGACGAAGAATCCGAGTGGAGGGCAAGTTCAGGACAAAGAGAGGTCGTCATCGAAAGAACAGACGAGAGAAACAGCATGAGAGTACTTGTCTCTGGTCTTGTTCAGATGGACATCAAAGTGAGACCTATAGGGAAAGAAGAAGACAGAGTTCACAACTATCAGTTGCCTCAAGATGATGCTTTTGCACATCTTGAGACTCAGTTCAAGTTCTTAGACCTAAGCGAGCTGGTCGAGGGTGTTTTGGGGAAAACCTACCGTCCTGATTACGTTAGCACGGCCAAGACTGGTGTTCCAATGCCTGTGATGGGAGGAGAAGACAAGTACCAAACGCCTTCTCTGTTCTCTCCTACTTGCAGACTCTGCAGGTTTAAGCCTCAAGAAGAACCACTCTCTGCTGATATCTAATGGGAAGAAAAATAATAAGTATGGAAACTTCTATCATTTTTATTAAGTTCATGAAATTTATGTATTTTATCTGTTTTGTCTGAAAATATTTTATATTCATGTAAAAGTAATGTAATAAGAGCCAAGAAGATAAATATTTGGCTCGTGTATGATGTTTTTGAGGGTTTAAGAAATGTAAGACGTTTCTTGCGCCAGAAGCAAACCCTTGATTTCTGAATTTTCTCTTGTTGCTTTGTTATGTGTTTGGATATAAATAAGTTTAAATAATTAAGTATGAATTGACTATATTTTGTGTTGATTTATGCATTTGAATATGTCATTGTATTTCTTGGATCAAGTTTTTTTTTGATATTCTTCACTTTGGAAGCAAGTGTATTTGTAGCGGTTTTCAAGAACAACTGGAGATGCTTATAATACACTCTTTTCGCTAGAATTTATAAACCAATACCAAAAATCAGATTTAAATAATCAAATAAGTTAGTAATAATCAAAAAGAAGCTTGCAGTTTTCTAGGCATAGGTTCATGAGATCCAAGGAAATTAAACTATGTTACACATCACGAGTACATGACTTTAAATACCATCCACTTATGAAATTATAATTATATGAAATTCATAGATAATGTCAACTCCACAATAATGATTAGTTGTGCACCGTACCACTCTTGGTTTGAAATTTTATTTTGTTATCATGCATAATTGCATGTGTAGATCCGTCTTCAATGGTTCTCACCAGCTTCTCGTCCTTAATCTGCGAAAATACATTATGGAAGAACATATATAATCTAGCAGAGATGCTGTGAAAACAAATTAAAAAGGCAATTCTTTAAAGGAGCACAAAAGTATTTTTTATCACACAATAGTGCCTAGTGAAAAATATATCAAAATAACATCTATTAAACATTAAGTTATTCTTAATAAATGATAGCTTTAATATGAATAAATATTTTAGAAATATTTTAAAAATAAAACTATTATTATTCTCAACTTTATAATTTAAGTCATAAGTACTAGACTCTGAACCTTAACCCCTAATTCTTAAGTATCTTTTCCAAAAAATCCAAACCGTGATTGTTAACCATTTAACCTTACGAGTTATATGTGTTTTTATATTTTAAATATTTTTTTTGTATGTTATATTTAGGATAAAATTATTCTAATACTATGGTGGGGTAATTTCAAAGTTAAATGTTGTAATCCTCATGAAAGCAAGGTCTAACGGATTCACATTTTGTAGTTACCAAACTTCTTTTTTTTTGTCAACATAGAGGGTGATTAGTTGTAGACTTGTAGTTGTAGATGCTCTAGACAGTCAAAATTTACTCTAGAAATATACTATATGTTAACCAATTAATTTTCTTTCTTTAAAAAACTTACAGCAAAAAAAAAAAAAATCACTAAAACTTAAAAAGTGGTTGTAAGGGCATGTTTATTGCAGAGTTCTTAGGTGGGGTTCTTAACTTTTGTTAAGAGTCGGTTCTTAGTTTTTAACTAAGAAAAACTAAGAACCGGCTCTTAAATAAGAGTTTTAAGAGCCGGTTCTTAGCCGTAAAAAAAAAAAAAAAAAACGAAAAAACGAAAAATCAAAAGTTAAGAACCCCTCCTAAAAACCTCGCATTGAACATGGCCTTAGAGTTTTATTTTCAGAGACAAATAGTGCTTTGCAAAGATACAACAAAACAATTTACCGCAATAAATCTACAGCTTAAACTCTACATCCAAAAACATAAATTTACAGCTCATTCCAGTCACCCCATACTTATCAAACTCATCTTTAGTTTTATATTTCTTTCTCAAGTAATTAAAATATTCAGGTCAAGGTTTTGAATCGAGTGGTAGTAGTTTCCCAAAGGATTTAATAAACAAACATCGAAGCTGTTTCTTCATGTGGTTTCATCAAGTCTGGACCGTTAATGTAGCCGCTCTCTGCTGCTTACTTCCACCCTCTCTTCTCTATAAGAACACTCCCTCCACTTCTCTCAAAATCAAAATACAAATAAATCAAAAACAAAAGACTCTTTCTTTCCTCAAGAAGTTAGCTTCTTGAAATAACAAGAAGTATGTCACGAGTCCTTGTGATTTTCATCGTTCTTGTCTCTGCTCTCGCAGTTTCAGCAGCAAAGAAAGGTGCTTATGATGCAGCTTCAACGAACTACAATGTGTTAACTCCCCTTGGCTCGGGCCAAGAGCGAGTTCAATGCTTGGCGAGAGGATACTGTAACGAGAAGATCCTCACTTGTCCCAAGGAATGTCCCGAGAGAAAACCTCAGATGAACAAGAAGGAGAAAGCATGTTTCATTGATTGTAGCAGCAAATGTGAAGTCACATGCCAATGTAAGTCCCAAAATGTTATTTTGTAACTCTATGGATGTGACAGACTTGTGAGATTCCTAACACATCTTGATTGGTTTGTGTTGTTTGAGCAGGGAGGAAAGCAAACTGCAATGGTTATGGTTCTTTATGTTATGATCCAAGATTTGTTGGAGGAGATGGAGTGATGTTCTACTTTCATGGAAACAAAGACGGGAACTTCGCCATAGTCTCTGATGATAATCTTCAAATCAATGCACATTTTATCGGTACAAGACCTGCTGGTAGAACCAGAGACTTCACATGGGTTCAAGCCTTCTCAGTCATGTTTGATACTCACAACCTAGTCATTGCGGCCAAGAAGGTTTCCTCTTGGGACGACTCTGTAGACTCTTTTGTTGTGAGATGGAACGGGGAAGAAGTTGAAGTCCCCACAGGTGGTGAAGCAGAGTGGAGAATCAATCTTGAAGAAAGAGAAGTTGTTGTTGAGAGGACAGATGAGAGGAATAACGTGAGAGTCACGGTATCTGGTATTGTTCAGATGGATATTAAGGTTAGACCAATAGGGAAAGAAGAAGATAGGGTTCATAACTATCAGTTGCCTGAAGGTGATGTTTTTGCTCATCTTGAGACTCAGTTTAAGTTCTTTAGCTTGAGTGATCTCGTTGAGGGCGTTTTGGGGAAAACATATCGGCCTGGATATGTTAGTCCGGTTAAGATTGGAGTCCCTATGCCAATGATGGGTGGAGAAGACAAGTATCAGACTCCTTCTCTGTTCTCACCTCTCTGTAATGTCTGCAGGTTCCAAGGCAAACCTGGTCCTGGTGTGGCTAAGTACTAAATCTTCAAAGGTTTTATTTGATTTTATTTATCAAAATGTGTTTTAAGTTTTAGTGTTTAGCATCGTTAAATCGCGATGTTCTCTGTCTTTTGGTTTTCATTTGGATCTAATACATAATAAGAATGATTTTCTTCTGTTTTATCGTTTCTTGTGCCACAAGAAACATGTAACTCCAACATAGGTGTTAAGAGTTCATGCTAGGGTTCAAGGCAGGTTCTAAACAAAGCTTAATAAAACATTCGTCTTACCCCCACAAATTTTCAGAACTAACAGTTCTATGCCTCTACTTTGTAAAAACATAGTTTTGATCAAGATTTAGTTTAAAATGTTTATTGCCCTATAAATCTCAAGTCCGTTCATGCTAGGGTTGAACTTAAAACTATTCAGTCGAGCTTTTGCTTCTTCTGCAAGTAATCTTGCATCCTCTGGAACTTAAGAATGGCCCAAACCAAATGCCAAAGACCTAACTCCGGCCAAAGAGCCGCCGTGGTATGAAGGAGAGACCTTGAAGTCTGCCAAGTCATGAAGTTACTCAGCCGATCTATTCCTCCTGTTCTTATTACAAGAGCCGGATCAGGAACTATTGATGTATACATACAATCTTCAACATCACTCACCTCCAAAACCTGAGGACTATCTCCATCCCCACACTTCCTCACACAAGATTCTCTAATAGCGTTAACAATCTCATGACTTGTGCTGTACGCAACAATAACCACAACCACTAAACCCTTATTCTCCTTACTAACTTCCATCAGTCTCTGAGCTGCGGCTTTAAGACGCTCGTTTAACAAATTCAAATCACCAGCAAAGATCACTTTCACATCCTTTAGGTTCCCGGAAACAGCTTGATCGAGTGTTAGCTCGATTTTCTCGAGCATCAGATCCATCATACACTTGACTTCTTCAGGCTCTCTCTTGAAGTTATCGAGACCAAAGGCGTAGAGTGTGACGTACGGTACACCAATCTCTTGGCAGTACTGAAGAACGTATGTTACGGACACGAAGCCGGCTCTGTGCCCTGCGTCTAGGCCTTGAAGGTTGTGTTTCTTGGCGAATCTGCGGTTACCATCCATGATGAATGCGATGTGATTAGGGATTGGACCGACGCGTAGAACTTTGAATATGAATCTTCTCGTTAGAGTCATGAAACCATTGAAGAGTTTAGAGAGTTCACCTACTTGTTCTTGGGGATTCATCGTGGCTTATATGGTTATGGGAATGGAGTGAACACTTAGGTTTTGTTGTTTATGGTTGGTGTGAGGTGAAATATAAACAAGAGAGATATGAAGTTTGTTTTGGGGAGGGAATGCAAATGGAATGAGCATATGATATGGCTGATATTTAGGGGAAGGGAGAAAATGGGTGATCAATGACACTATTAATTTAACAAATATGTAATGTCTCTGCTTAAAACAATAGTATAACTTAATTTAGTAAGTACAATTTTTTATTATTGAAAAGAACGTCCCAACCGTCCCTGGTTTCAACACCTGCTCATTCGTTTTGTGGGTTTTACTATCTAATCAACGATTGATGTATCAATTTTATGATGCTCAAAGATTATTTATTATTTTTACAATCACCATCATGTGATATGATTTTGTTTCTTAATATATGGTTTATTATTTCATTATTCCAATTCAAACATGATTAATTCTGAAGTTCTTTATAGATAAGTGACCGAAAAATGCACTTTTATGATACTGTATTCAAATCAATTGTATTAAGTTTTTCACTGTAGACCAGAAATCAAAATTCAATCTACTATTAAGCATCTCTTCATACACTAAAAATTGGGACATAATTTTCCAAACATATGGCCCTATATAAACTGGGCTTGAATACATTACAACTAAACTATTTAAGAACCCAAAGCCCTCTCCAATACGTCTTGTGTGTAATTATAGAAAACATTCCCTAAATACTATCGAACAAGATTCATCTTCACGTGACAACCGCCCAAAAAAACTCGTTGGGAGTATTCTATATAAATGTACTTTATATACATTACTACAACAACTCCCACGTCTCGTCCTCTTATTCATCAACATTCTTCTATACACCCACCAAAAGATTTGACTTTATTCACCTTTTCCGTCCAACACAAGAATGGCTAAAGGCTCTTCCCAGTCCCAACAATCAACCTCCGCCTCCTCCTCCACCGCCCGCCCCGGCCTGGCTGCTCCTCGTGGATCCGCCGCCGCTACGGCTGGCATGCGTCGTCGCAAGCTAGGTGGCGGTGGAGGCGCATCGGGAGGGGGAGGATCCGTTGGAGGAGGAGGGTCGAGCAACATGCTGAGATTCTACACGGATGAAGCTCCTGGTTTGAAGATATCACCCACGGTTGTTCTCATTATGAGCCTCTGTTTCATTGGTTTTGTCACCGCTCTTCATGTCTTTGGAAAGCTTTACCTTCACAAATCTGGATCCAAGGCTTAGATCTTGTCATCTTCATCTACCCTCCAATGTATGTCGCTGAGTTTGTTTTTTCTTCTTTTTGTATGTCTTTTGTTTCCTTTTTGGTCGATCTTGATCTTGATCTTGGATTCTTGATCCATGTAAGTCGTTAAACGTTGAATAAAACATGTTAGTTTTTTTTTCTGTTGAGATTTGTGTATAAACTACATAAACTTGAAAATGTATAATACGAATTATATTATCTTAATTGCTCTCTGTTTTCAAACTTAGCCTCGATCTTGGTTCAGATTAGTTTATATGAAGCTTCATGAGAGCTTCTAATTGAATGCTTAAAGCCGATTCACATATGGCAAAATAGGCTATACTAACTTTGTCCGTGAAAAAGCCCAAGCAAGGAGCTCATCAATTTGGAGAACATCTAGCCCAGTAGGATTTACAGGCCCATGAGAGATGATGGAGATCACTTCCGAGAATCATGAAAATATGAATATATCTTATTTTAACATTACATGTTAATGGGGTCAAGCTAGCTACTAGAGGCATATCTTTAGAACAGCTTATATAGCAAAAGTGTTAAAATAAACAAATTCATGTTGGCATTAGAGAGACATGAGGATCCAAACACGAAATGCAATAATTCGATCTCGACTACAACTACTCGTACATATTAATTGTAATGATAATATATTGCATCAACTCAATTCAGATGGTTTGTTCCAAAAACCTCAGAAAATAGTTCTTTGCTTTCTGTTTTGTATAATCTTTTTGGTAAAATAAAATCATCCATACTAGGAAAGTTAGATATCCAAAAGATGATGATATTTTATATTCTTATAAAGGGTTACATAACAAGGAACTGGAGATCTAGAGTTTGGTATTTGAATTTATATTTAAGGTTGAACTTTCACCCAAATGCACATTTATTAATCTGTTATATAATAACCTTTAACTAAAAGCCAAAAAAACAAAACAAAAAATATGGAGGACCCAACTTTTACGTAGGCTCCAATTTGACAAATTGCTTTCTCCTTATGGGATACCATTTGTCTCTACAATTTTCCTTTTATGATGGACCAGCTTTTCTTATCACAAGTTGATATATGTATCCTACCTAACCTGTTTTAGTTTTAACCACTGTCTGTACTGTGCCCTTATCTTATGGTTAATCAACGTTTTTTTAGTCAAATTCAACACATCTAATCTTCTTTAAAAGTAGTACTTTATTTAGTAATCACACTAAGAAACAAACAAAAAAATATTATCATTATTCTTATCACATGCTTCAAAAGTTTGCAAGGATAGATACCCATTTTTGTATTATGTTTTTGCTAATTGCTATCTAAGTTAGTAAATACACAAAAATATATATACTATGCTCAAAGCTTAAGGTCACTATTTAAACTCATTTTATTTGATTTAAATTCAGCTGTGTAGACTCTAGACCAACCATACCTAGTCCTAGAATACTAATGTGTAAAAAAGTAAATTTTACAATTTACAGGCTATAGATTCAAAAATCTTTATTTGCAATGGGTTAATGAGGAACCGCAATTTACTACAGACATGTAAAAAGGAAAAAGTCATAGAATTTATTACAAGAAAAAAATAATTATAAAATGAGTGAGGGAGGGAGGAAGAGAGGTGTGTCTTTAATCGTATTGATACAGAGACACTTGTGACTTTAATAAAGTCATTGGCGTTGCTTTGTCGTTTTCACGACAATTTTTTTTTTTTTTGATACGACGTCTCCTAATTATCCACCACTGTCTTTTTCCTTTTTATATACTTCTCTGCAAAAACATTTGAGTTTTTTCTTCTTCTTATTTCTAAATATATAATAATCTATATCTTCTGGTATTTAAATCTTATTAAAACTATTATTTTGTTTGATGTTATCCAATATCCTCCATAAATATTGAAAATGAATAGTGAACACATAACTTAGCCATTAATGTATTAGTTGGCATTTTTTTCCATAAAAAACACATGTTAAACCAATTGTGTATACTATAGAAACTTAAACTATCATTTTGTGGTGATGCTATATGGAGTTAGGGAAAGACAGTTGCCCTCCATGCAATTTTAAAGTTCACAGTGTAACTTGCGTTAATAGTTTTCATTTCTTCTCTGGATCAAAATAATTTCTTGATTTATCACTGCTATTATCTAACATCTGCAAAAGAATAACATTGCATTTAAAACCTAACATATAAAAATATAAAATTACAATGACAACACAAAGCAATGGGTACGAACTACGAAGTATCAATAGGAGAAACAGGCAGAATCATTTTCACCAATAATGTTATTTGTAAGTGGTTCAAAACCAAATTGTCTTATATCATATTTAGAACATTCACCGATAAAACCAATATCGTTGGGCACAGTTTATTTTTAAAAAATAAAAATTCCAACTGCAAAAAATTACATTTATTTATATATATCCAGTAGCGGAAATATTATATAAATCTCAAAGGCATGTATTTTATGAGTATTTATTAGATGAGACAAGACTACACATACCTATATATTACTAAAATCCAATATTAAATTTTTATACTAGAACTAGAATTTGGCTATATTTGTGTCTAGTTTAAGAAGGAAATAAAAATAAATCCAGTCATTTTTTAAAATTAGCACAAAATATACAAAATCCTATATAATTAAATTTAAAGAAAGAGAGATGAATTAGATGCACCCAAAATAGATGCACCAACCCAAATATATATATATATATATATATATATATAAATTTTAATATCAACTTTGTAAGCAAACATTATTTTAATAAGTAAAGAAGCCTGAAAATGATATGATCCGATCCATTCTCTCTTTTCACAAATAAAATGATACTATTTTGACTAAAAAATTATGATTAGCAGACATAAGAATATGGTAATCGTATCATTAAGATTTAAAAGAATTACACGTTTCAAGCTATGGTGTAATATTAGAATAAAGAAGATAGATTTCTAAGCAAATTATAATAGTAATTAAGTACTAAAGAAAAAAGAAAGAATAAGCTAATCTTAGAAGGTTTAATGGAGAGAATTACACGTTTCGAGCTGTGGTGTGATATTAGAATACATTATAAATATTTGTAATCAAATTAGAATAGTAATTAAGTACCAAAGAAAAAGAAAAAAAAAACAGTAAGCTAATTTTAGAAGGGCTTGATAAAGACAATTACACGTTTCGAGCTGTGATGTAATATTAGGGTATGATTATCGTGGTTTCTTAAAGATCTTTAAGGGGTGGGAGACCCACTAAAATCTTAAGAGATGTTTTAGGGATGCTCTTAGAATAAATAAGATATGTTTATAATCAAATTAGAATAATGATTAAGCACTAAAGAAAAAAGAAAGAATATTAAGTGTTATAAAATAACTTACAAATTTATAGTATCTCGGAATTAAAAAAAAGGAAGAGGATGAATGAGAAAAGGTGGGACCAAAGGGGCAGCAAATATCAAGGGGGGTTATTGTTAGTTGTTGGGACTCACTCAGTCACTCAGAACTCAGAAGAGACTCATTCTTCCTCCCTCTCCCATCCCATCATCCTTTTTGTTTTTGTTATTTTCTTATCTACAAAGCAAACTTAAAATAAGTTAAAAACAATTTTCTAATCAAAACCTATGTGAAAACTCTTTATATCTATCCTCCGCACTAAAAATAAGCAAAAGTTCATCCAATATGGCTTTAAGAATTTTTTATGTTCCTTCTTTATGCTTATTGTAATACTGTTGAAGAAACCACTAAAACAAACTTATATTTTAGTTCCAAATTTTCTCCCAACAAAATAGTAGTATATTAGTAGAAGTGACTGAATAAGTCGGTGTGCTTATTTGATATAAATTTCAACTCTGAAAGTTTTATTTTGTATGGTTTTAGACACAATACCTTACTTTATCAATAACAAAATGCTGATTATTTTGACAAAAAAAAAGGAGAAGCTGATTTTTCATATTATTTGTCTCACAAAAAGAGAGAGAAAAGTGCTTTTGTTACAAAATTGAAAGGAGCCTAATCTTTCTGTCTTTAGCTGGTTGGTTGGCTCTTAACAACGCAATTAAAAAGAACAAAAATATAATAGCAAAAGCTGATTAAAACTTTAGAATAAAAAAGAAGAAATTAATACATAAAACATCAGTAAAGAAAGAACAAAGATAGATTCCAAAGAGATACTGTTTCCTTTGTAAGAGTGTGCAAAAGAAAAAAAGTTAATTCAATTTTCCTCTTTTTTAAAAAAAAAACCTGAGAAGCTAAGCATTACAAAAACGCTAAAATCAATTAAGGTGTCATAATATTAAATAAAACGATTAGTGGATATATCTAGAGAGTTGATTAAGATATACTTCATCAACAAAATTTGAAGCAGAAAAATTCAGACGATTAGTGGAATAGTTTTAAGCTAATCTCAAGCTTCTTATTAGCAATATAACATTTCTTATGTTAACCAAACTGGAAGTAATTAGCAAAGAAATGTAAACTTTATTTTGTTTGTTTGCAAACGTGTGTATATTAATATAAAATATAGTTATGTTGTTAAATTTATTTAGGTTTAATACATAAATAAATAAAAAAGTAAAAAAAAGTAAGAAAGAAGGCGAAAGAGAGTGCAGGTGTGTGGGTTCTGTCCTGTCTTGGCTTTTGTCTCCCCCGCTTAGCTCTCTCTCTTTCTCTCTCTTGGCTTTTACTTCACTTTTTTTTTTCTTGCGAATTTACTTTTTATTTTCAATATAAATCTTTTTATTTTTTTTATCATCACTGCAATTTATGTATGTCTGTTCCTTCTGCTCCCTCTTCTCACTACCTGCAAATGGAGGAAGACGAATCTTACTTTGATACCCTTCTTCTCCTTTGATACCCTTCTTCTCCTTTGATACCCTTCTCTCTCTAACTCTTCCTTCCACAAATCTTATATACTCTTTATCTTTCACATCAATACAAAACATTCAGTTTGCCTCTTCTCTCTTGTGAAATCAATCCTGAAACGAGGAGAGGGCTTCTGTCACTTCAACCACCAATTTTCCTTTGATGGGTTTCACTTGTTTTGTTGTAATCTGATTCCAAAAAGTAACCTTTTCTTCTTCTTTTTTTAATTTGCAAGTGCTTCCATGGAGTTTGACTTGAATACTGAATTTACGGAGGTGGAGGAAGAGGAGAATGATGAAGGAGGAGTACTAGTAGCAAGGGTTGAGAAGGGTAGGCTTGGAGTTTCACCTTCATCTTCTTCTTCATGCTCTTCTGGTTCATCATCATCATCATCTTCTACTACAGCTTCTGCTTCCTCCATTTACTCTGAGCTGTGGCATGCTTGTGCTGGTCCTCTCACTTCTCTTCCCAAGAAAGGCAATGTAGTTGTGTATTTCCCACAGGGTCATTTGGAGCAAGGTGCTATGGTTCCTTATTCAACTCCTCTTGATATCCCCAAACTTGATCTCAGTCCTCAGATCTTCTGCAGGGTTGCTAATGTTCACTTGCTTGTAAGCATGTCTTAATCACTTAAAAACATTCCTTTTGTGTTACTCTTTACTATTATTGAACAAAGTTGCCTTCTTGTTTTCTAATTGTGGTAATTGATTTACAAATTTGGTTCCTTTTGTGGGAGAAAAGGCTAATAAGGAAACTGATGAGGTCTATACTCAAGTCACTCTGCTTCCCCTGCAAGAGGTATTCTTTTCACTGGTTTTTTGACAAGTTAATTGATGTTTGAAAGAAGCAAACTCAGATACTTTGTCCATGTAAAAAAAAATTCTATTCCTTTTCTGAGTGGAGTAATCTGATAGATTAGTTTAGTTTTAGATTCTAGGTGAGATTTTAGATGCTACTCTCTAAGTGTTTATGAATTGGCCACTCAAGGCCATCATGTCATTTGAAAAGAACATAGAGACTTAAAGCAGGTCTTCAGTGAGGATGATATGTTGAATGAAAACATCTTTGGTTTTATAGTTATCAATGCTAAATGCGGAAGGGAAAGAGGTAAGGGAGTTAGGAGGGGATGAAGAGAAGAACGGAAGCTCATCTGTCAAAAGAACACCTCATATGTTCTGCAAAACCTTAACAGCTTCTGACACAAGCACCCATGGAGGCTTCTCTGTGCCTAGAAGAGCCGCTGAAGATTGTTTCGCTCCTCTTGTATGGTTCTCTAGATCTCATTTTCTTTCTTTTCTCGTACCGAGAGGTGTGACCTTCTTGTTACAAGCCTTACTTGCGATTTTTTGATGGATGTTAGGACTACAAACAACAGAGACCATCTCAAGAGCTCATTGCAAAGGATCTCCATGGAGTGGAGTGGAAGTTTCGGCATATCTATAGAGGTGACTAGGATAAGTTCTGCTATTGTTTTTCTTGTCAATGAAACCCAAATGTTTAGTTCTGTCTCTTTGGTAATATAGGTCAACCAAGGAGGCATCTGCTCACCACTGGTTGGAGTATCTTTGTTAGTCAAAAGAGTCTTGTCTCTGGTGATGCGGTTCTCTTTCTGAGGTAAGCTTAAGATTTCAGTTTATCAGATCCTGATGTACAGTGAGGTAGAACGGTTGTGTTTTGATTTTGTTGGTTTGAGTTTCTTGATCGGGTAATGTTGAACCAATTTCTAACATCTGCTTGCTTAGAGATGAAAATGGAGAGCTGAGATTAGGAATCAGAAGATCTGCACGGCCAAGAAACGGACTTCCTGATTCAATCATTCAGAAGAATTCATGTTCGAACATTCTGTCTCTTGTGGCTAATGCTGTATCTAACAAAAGCATGTTTCATGTGTTTTACAGTCCACGGTAAAGTACAATGAAACTGCCAGGAGTAATGAATCTTAACTTGCTTTAAAAGGTTTTAAGTTGATTCATGGGTTTATATGCAGAGCGACTCACTCAGAGTTTGTGATTCCTTATGAGAAGTATATCTCAAGCATCAGGAATCCCATTTGCATAGGCACAAGATTCAGAATGCGTTTTGAAATGGATGATTCTCCTGAGAGAAGGTACTACTATATTGCTTATTTCTTTGTGCTGTGGGTTGTGGCCAGCTAGTTTTCTTGATAGAGAACTCTTTTTTCTTGCAGATGCGCTGGTGTAGTGACTGGAGTCTGTGACTTGGATCCGAATAGGTGGCCAAACTCTAAATGGAGGTGCTTGTTGGTGAGTCTTCCCTCATCTGTCTGATGTTTCTGTCTTTTAACATGTATAAAAGCTTTTAAAAGACCACCAGTAGTTAAACCTTTCACATTGTGTTTGGTAGGTGCGTTGGGATGAGTCTTTTATGAGTGATCACCAAGAAAGAGTTTCCCCTTGGGAGATTGATCCCTCTGGTTCTCTCCCACCTCTAAGCATCCAGTCATCTCCAAGGCCTAAAAGGCCTTGGGCAGGTCTACTGGGTACTACTACTCCACAAGGAAACCCCATAACCGGTAAATAGAACACACATCTGTTCTCTTTTGGAAGATATGTTTTTACAAATAATTTTTTAACTTTCTTCAGTGGTTCTGATGAATTGATCACTGTTCTTGGTTTGCAAGCAGAAAGGGGTGGTTTTTTGGACTTTGAGGAGTCAGTTAGACCCTCTAAGGTCTTGCAAGGTCAAGAAAATATAGGTTCTGCATCATCATCACCTTTACAAGGTTTTGATGTTATGAACCGCCGGATACTGGATTTTGCTGGGATGCAGTCCCATGCTAATCCAGTTCTTTTATCTAGTAGTGTGAAGAATCGGTTTGGTGAGTTTGTAGATTCTACGTCCCTGGACCCAGCCTGTTCAGGCCTTATGGACCTGGATAGGTTTCCAAGGGTCTTGCAAGGTCAAGAAATTTGCTCGCTTCGATCATTCCCTCACATAGCTGGTTTCAGTCCAGCTGCTACTTCAGGAAACACTAGTCTTGGATACACTGGCCCCTTTGCTTATCAAGCCAACAAGTCAAGTTTCTATCCATTAGCGTCACAAGGGTCTAGGAGCTCGCATATTCCATATCAAAATCCATACAGTGTGGGAGACAAATCATTGTGTAATCCTTCTGGTGCAATAAACTTTGGTAGGGAAAGTAGAAAGCTTGATGCACAAAATGAAGGTGGCCTACCAAAGAATGTCACAGCTGATTTACCATTCAAGATGGGAACAGAGAAAGGTGGCCACGTTGATATGAATGCTTCAAGTGTAGGTTGTAAGCTTTTTGGATTCTCCTTACCTGTGGAGACACCTGCATCCAACCTGCAAAGCTCGAGCAAAAGGATCTGTACAAAGGTAAAACGTTTTCTTCATCATCTCTTTGGCTTTTCTTGGAGCTGCATTTCTTAGTATGATTCCTTGTGTTTCAAAAGGTTCACAAGCAAGGAAGCCTAGTGGGGAGAGCTATTGATTTGTCACGACTAAACGGATACAATGATCTCCTTACTGAGCTGGAACGCCTCTTCAACATGGAAGGGCTTCTCAGGGATCCTGAAAAAGGATGGAGGATCTTGTACACTGATAGTGAGAATGATATGATGGTCGTTGGAGATGATCCATGGCAGTAAGTTTGTTTAATATCTTCTAAAGCTCAATCACAAACTTGAAAATGATTCTATTTGTGGTGTGTGGACAGTGACTTCTGCAATGTGGTGTTGAAGATACATTTATACACGAAAGAGGAAGTGGAGAATGGGAATGATGATAACAAGAGTTGTTTAGAACAAGCAGCTCTCATGATGGAAGCATCAAAGTCATCCTCTGTGAGCCAGCCTGATTCTTCTCCAACGGTCACTAGGGTTTGATATAAAAACAAACCAGAAATAAGCTTTGTTGCTTTTTGTACTTTTGAAGTAAGTGTGTTTTGGTTACAAAAGACATAAAGATTTCGTCTCAGTCTTTGTCTTTCTCTTGGATGTCTTCTCTGTGTGTTGTTTGTGTGATTTCTGGTCTCCATGGATTTGGATCCTTTAACTCTTTAATGATTTCGGATTTTATGGTATGTATGTAGAGGTGTCAAAATGGATAATCCAACTCAAACCAATCAATATCCATATAAATTCATTCTCTTATGGATCATGGATAAACCCAATCCATTTAGTTAATGGTTTGGATTAAACCGTAACTCATTTAAATTAATGGGTTAATGGTTTAAATGAGTTGACTCACTATTATATATTATCAATATTACAAATCACTTAAAATATTTAAATAATATGTAAATTTTCAAATAAAATATCACTAACACTTTCTAAAATTTGATTATGCAAATTTAAAAATAAAAAAACTAACAAAATTATAAAACATAAAAATGAAACAGAGTAATAATTAATCCATAGCCAGATGCACCTGCAAAACCAAAACCAGAGGTATCGTCTCTTGGCTCTTTCAATGGATTTGACATATGTACTCAATACCTAAACAGCAACAATCATTATCAACAGAAACGAAGACAAACAAGGAAAGATAAGTAAGAAGTTTTACTTGTCTGTAGGTGAAAGTGGAAGGAGGGTCATGATAGGGATCAACCACAGCAACTCTGTCACCGTACTTATCCGCAGATGATCTTCATATATCAGGAACAACCTTCCATTCATTAGATCTCAAATCAGTAGCAGCATCATCCCCTGGTATTGATGAGCGTTCCAAGAACGGTGAACAACGCCTTAGCTCCTTCTCCTGAACCTAAAAGAATGCTACACAGATTTTGATGTTACAAATCATTCAAGAAAGCTGATAACACTCGCAACAACCAAAACTAAGACAAGTCAAGAATTCAGAGATCAAGCTCTAGTTAACCCTCAGCAAGACCAACGTAAACAACAATCTTATCAAACCAATAAGTCTTGATATCACTCTTTAGCACACATAAGAACATAAATAAAATCCAAGCAAGTCTCGTGAGTATTTCTCAGACTCCAACCAAACTAAAGTCCAAAAGCCACAAAACTCAGATTCGCTTTGCAAGAGCAGCTACAAAAAGTTTGAAAAGACACTGTAACGATTTAAAGAGTCAAGTGCACTTACCTTAATAAACAAGAGCTAAGCCATAATCAAAACCAAACACAGAATCAACCCAAAAACCATAAGAATGACCAAACCCAAAATCAAGCCAAACCCAGAAACAAACAACACAGATCTCTTCAACAAGTCGATCAAATCAAATCCAGAAAATACACTTTAATCGATCATAAATCAATAAAATCAATGACCCAAAAGGCCAAATTGAAGAAAAATAGTCACAACGAAGGTGACGTTGTCTATGATCGATGACCCAAAAGGTATGATCGATGTCTATGGTGTCTGCGTTGAAGAGAGATCAAAGGGTCGCTAGCTAGAGAAGAAAAAAAAAGAAGAGAAAAGGAGGAGCGAGATTATAAGATTACGTGTGAAAAGTGGGTTGGATTGGATAATCCATAAACTCATTTTGATCCAAACCAATATTAACCCAACTCATTAAACTCATTAATCCATAAAAACCATTAATCCATTAACATCCAAATTGATAACTCATTAAGACTATGGATTGGTTTGGTTTGGATTAATCCATTAATTTAAATCCATTTTGACACCTCTATATGTATGTCTCCAACAAAGTTGCAATATATGCAATATATTGTGATTGCCTTTTATGTGGATTTCCATTTTTTTTTTTTCATTACAACTCAATCTTTACAAATACAATAGAAACTAGGTGGCTGCCCACAAATTTGCGGGTATAAATATTACATAATATATATATATATATATATGTATATATATATATATATATTTATTATACTATAATTTTGAATAATAATTAGAAATATTAAAAAGATAATTTTAATTCCAAATAAATTAAAATCTAACATTTTAATACTGATTTGTAAAAGCATGAGATTTAGTGATAATTTTTAACTTCTCCAACATATATTATGCATCAAATTTAACTTTTTCTTATTTTTCTTTTACCATTTCTTTCTTTTTTTCACATTTTAAGATGCATTACTAATGTATTTCTAATTTTCTTATATATTTTTCGCCATATATTTCTATCACTCTCTAAATATTAATACAAATCTTATTATCAATCAAATATCCATCTTAAAATATATTTTAATCATCACATTACCTTATTTGCTACATTATGATATATTTGACTTAAATTCAAAACATTTTATAATTGCAACACTCTCGCATGTTTTGTTTAATATAATACGTCCAATCTTCAAAGTTTATATATTAAACGAATAATGTATATATTTTTCATTGTACATTGCAATAATCACACATTTATATAAATATGTAGTTATCACATTACTTTTATTTATTTTTGAATTAAAAATAAAATACTTTCTATTGCAAATTTCTCCTTTTTCAAATTTTCTATTTTTCTTCTATAAATGATTTATATGCTCTTATAAACAATTTTAAAATTCTGATATAATGATTTTAGAATCTATAATAAATAATTTTATTATTCTAAGAAAAGACTTTATAAATTATTTATAAAAAAATATATGAACTTTATCAGTCATTAATAGTTAACATATACTTATATATGAATATAGTGTAAAATACAAAATTATTACAGTGGTTTATATAAATTTTGTTCATTATATTATGTAGTTTCTAACTATAATTTTTTTTTAAATTAGTACTCTTTTATCTTAAGAAATAATTACTCTTTCTATAATTCTAACAATTATTTGCCATAAATCATTATATGTAATATCATTTAGTTTATTTGACAATTGGTATTAATTATTTTTAGTTTTACCTTTTATTTTTAGATTTAATTAAAATAAATTTTAAAATTACTGACCAAGAAAATTATAATAATTTTCTTAATATTTCTCTAATAATCGAAAAATCAATTAAAATAACTTTTCGTTTAATATAAAATTTTTATTTTTAGTTTATGTGCTCTTATAAATACTTTTAAAATTTTGATAAAATAATTTTGAAAGCAATAACAAATGATTTTTTTATTTTTATAAGAAAATATAAATGATTTATGTATCATATATGAACATTATAAGATGTTAATAGTTATTAAAATACTCTATATAATACTCTATATAAAGTTATGAAATTTATATATAATCATTATATGACTTTAACAATTATAAAAATACTCTATTTACATAGTATGAAATTATTTATATGATTTTTATTAATAATTATTCATTGTTTTATATGGTTTAAAAATATAAGACATAATTAATCAAACTTTATTACTCTTTCTATAATTTTGACAATTAGTTACCATAAATTATTGTTTGTAATATCATTTAGATTTTTTGGCAAGTGATATTAATTAGTTATAGACTTACTTTATATTTTATATCTAAATAAAATAATTAAAAATTAAAAAGCATCGACCAATCAAATTATAACAATTTTTCAAGACTTCACCAGTGATCGACACATAAGCAAAATCACTAAAGTGACTTCTCAATTAATATATAGGAGGATAGGGAGTCAGACATCTTTTTGATAATAAAGATAAACAATAATAGCAAGAGAAATTAGAAAACATATATTTCAAGAAAAGATGAGAGCGAATTCGAGACAAATTTTGGTTGCATCGAGGTAGCCTACACTAAAGTTGGACATGTGAAAAAATAGTCATAAAATTGTGAGGTCCTCCCTATAAAGAAAACTGAAGTTGTGTTGATTGCATTTTCGGGTTCGTATAGACCGCTATACAAAATTGAAGACTCATTCTTTCATAGTAAAAAAGTATGGTGGCAAAGATACACTTCTCACAAAAAAAGTTGATAGTAACAAAATTAATTCGATGAACCTACCGGTAAACTCCTCATTAAGATTGAATATGGCACTATGAGCATATTAGAGATCGTGGTGAACCCACCGAAAATCTTTATGGATCTAACACTCCCTAACAGCACCACAAAGGCCTAGGTCAAACCCTCATCCATAAAAATGGGATTTGGTAGGCTAGCAAATAGTGTGGCAGCTTTGCTATGTCGTGATTGATTTGGAGATGGAGAAAGACACCACCGGGATTGATTTGTCGTGGAGAAAGAACACAACCACTAAAGAGAAGCCAAGCCAGGGAATGGCGCTTCACCATGGGAGGCGAAGAGGGTAAGAAAATTCTGATAGCCATCAGATTTAACTGTAAGCCACGTTTGAGTCAGGCGCTGGTTGAAAGATAAGGAGCATACAACAAATGGCTGAGCTCAAAGCTTTCCCAGAGGTGGAAGGAGAAAGCTCGTCTGGTGAAGAAAATGCTCCAAAAACGGTTTAGCATAATCCATGCATGCATGTTCTGTTCTTGCTTCTACTAAATGATACATAATCCATATAACATGTTTGATCTGTCAACATATAGAGATAGCTAAATTCTCTATTAGTTTTTTGACATTTGCACAAAATTTTCTATTTATCCATCTTGTTTTCACTTTAGGAGTTGGTTAGACCCTCTAAGGTTAATAAAATATAGGTTCTAAAAATCATCACTTTTTTAATTTAATGTTATGAACATCTAGATATTGGAATGAAGGATTTTGCGTTCTCCTAAACTTGTCTAATATGGAACATGCATGTGCTCGTAGAGATCATGAAATATGATGGAGAGGATTTTTTATGATTACATGGGAAACATAGTATACTATAATATTACACTTTTATACCGCTATTGAAACATTGAAAAAATGATGGAGGTTAATGTGATGTAAGAAACAAAATATTCATTTCCGATTGCAATGGCGTGTAAATCAGTTACCAGCGTACATTATATAGATAATACAATTTGGATTTGAATGCATTAAATGTATTTGTGTTACAAAATTAATCAGTGAAGGTTTACGATAATGAGTTGTTTCGGGATCAGCTCCGGACGATTTTAAGTGCGACTCTGTCTCTCTTCAACCGATCCAAGTCGGTGGTCAGCCTCATTTTAACAATGTGTATTTTCATCATTAAAAATACATTAATTTAAAAGAATTTGTTAAAATATGTCGTCTTCTTCACAATGTGTTTTGACATCTTAAAAATTTCATTGATTTAATATAAGTATAAAAAATGTTCAAGATGTGTATTTTCATAATGATGTGTTTCATTTTTAATATACATGGGTGTGAAAATAATTAAGGATGTGACTTATCATTCTAAGAATGTGTTTTGACATCTTAAATTGTTTTTTCTTTATAATGATGTGTTTTTTCATCCTTACAAATACATTAGTTTTTTAAAAAGTTTTAAAATGTTTAAGAATGTGTTTTATCATCCAATTTTTTTTTGTAGATTTTCTAGGAGCTATCCTTTCGACTAAATATAATTTTTCACTATAAAAATTGTTTAGTTTGTAAGAGTTGTCAAACTATTTACAGTTGTGTTCTATGTAGATAAAATCCAAAAATTTCACTATTCCACAATGATGATGGTGTCTATGAGAAATTAACAGAATGTCTTATTCATTAATTAAAAGAGGCATGAAAAAGGATGTACTTTTAAAAGTAAAATAAAAATGTGTCTCGTAAAAAGATATGTCTTTTACTCAAACAGTTTAATGATATTAGATTTTACAGAGAAAAGAAAATCTCATCTATTAAACTTAACTATAGGATTAAATTCTTTTTTTTCTACAAAAATGATGACGTTAAGAGGAAACAAAGAAATGCTTGCTTTTAAATATAATTTTCTCATCATTTTTTATAAAAACATATATAAAGAAATAAATTGTCATCTGTGGTGAAAATATACATTGTATTGTGATGAATCACTTATCAACATTTAATATTTTAGTGTAAAATTTAATGGATATTTCTTTTAAATGATTCTAAATTAAGTTTGTTTCACCAGAGTATCCTATAAAGCGGAAAATAAGCAAAATAAGTTTCTTTAAATTAATTACTCTTCTACCTTTAAATTATAAATATTTAAATATATATAATTATTTAAATAAAAAATTAAAGAGGAAAAAGATATATAAAAAAGTAAAATTTTATTGTTATTTTCGAATAGCACATTTTTATATTCAAACTTTTTTATTTTTGAACTTTTTCAAAAAAAAAATCTTTAAAAAACTAGTTTAAAATCCAAGACTTATTTTTGAAAATATTTTTACAATTTTTCTTTTAAGTTTTTAGTATTTCTTTTTAAAAAATCTTAAACTCACTCACAAAATTCTACCCCTCAAATCTAAACCATAGATTAAGTACTATAAATGTCAAATTACTTCTTGAATGAAACATTTTTATCATTTTAACCCTTATGAGTTATATTTGTGATAAAAAAAATAAGGGACACTCTAAAGAATTTCTCAAATTTTAATTTCATCTATTATATTTAATTTGATATAAATCAGTTCAGGAATTTTATAGTCTTTATATTCTATTAATATAATTTATAAAACTAATAACATTGTGTAGTATCATACATTTCAATGGATAGAAAATAAAATGTAAGGATTTTTTTTATTTATACATGGTATCTATTCACGATAAATTTCATGTATATTTTGAGAAACATACATATGTTTTTATGAAAAAAAACACCAGTTGTGAAAAAAATAAAGGAGAGAAATACAATATACTAAGAATAAATGAGGTTAAATTCAACAAAAAAGGAAGAAATGAGGCTAACATCTAACATTTTTCTCTCTCTAAGACTCCATTAGATGGTACAGAAATAACCAGCCACAATCAGATCAAAGATGAGGAGGATGGCCATCTTGATGACGTTCATTCTCTGAGATATCTTCTTCTTTAAAACTCAGATTTTGATTGTGGTACTGATTATGCATGTGCTGCATGGGTACATGCATGTACTTTAAATTATGTTCTGGAACAAATCCTCTAGTGTAATTATTGTTTTCATATGGAAATGTATAATTTGGAAGATACATATTCCGATTGAAGTAGGCGTTCGCGTTGAGCATTCTTATTTGCTCAATCGTGTCCAAATTAGAGTTGATATACCCACCATCCCTAAAAGGAGCACCACTGGAACTTCCAACATAATAGTTTGGCAGGGGACAAATTTGAAAATATTTGGAAGCCTCATCTGTAACAATTTTTTTCAAGGCTTCCAGTTTACCTTTAAATTCTTTGGCATGATCCAAGTCCAATTCTTCAACGGGTTCTTCCCACCAATTTTCAGGTATTTTTGCATTTTTTCTTATTTTTCTTAATTCTTCATTTTTCTTTTTTGCTAATTCCAATTGATTCATCACCTGCAAAATAAATAAAAAACTTATTTTCAAATAAATGTGTAAAAAATCTAATTAAGTTTCATCTAAAATTAATTCCTCCAAAGAAACTTATGGGCATTTAAATAACACAATCATAATTTCTCCATTATTACATGTCAATATACAAGTATAATCTATATACAAAGAAACACACCAAATTTTACTGTGTAATATGTTAGTTATTTGTGAAAACTAATATGTAGATAAATTTTTTAAAAAATTGAATACAACATTAAGATTTTATATTTGTATGAAAATAATAATATATTGAATAATACGATAAAAACTCACATCAGTAAGAATGTCGTTCATTTTCCAAATGTTATTATTCGGACACACTTCATTAAGTCGCATGTTGTTGTTTTGGTTAGGAGGTGGCTGGTTGAAATTTAGGAATCGGTTAACCACGATCTCAACACTTGGATGACCAAGAGAATAGACTTTTCCACCGGGTGAGAACACAACAATGGCAATATCTGCACCACAAAGTGTATTAAGCTCACTAGCCTTTTTGAAAAGGCCGGATCTTCTTTTTGAAAAAGTAACTTGAAGGTTACTTTCATTTTCCATCTTGGCCATTGTGATCCTCTGACGACCTTTACTTTTTTTTGTCATGTTTTTGATATTTGGAAAAGAAAATATGAATTGATGTTTACCTTAGTGACAACTTTATGTATTTATAGCAAAATATTACATATCAGCAATTAATAAAAAAAATTATCAGAGTAATATCAGATCTAAAATATTATATTATATGGTTAAATTTCATATTTACCAATTTGAGTTATTGCAATATCTTTATATTCCATTAGTACAAGGTATAAAACTTATATTTATTTGACTATAATATTATCATTTAACTTGGTACAATGTATTGAAATCTGCCGCCTCATTATATATGATATTTTCCTATTTGTTAAATGATAAAAATTTATTTCTAAATAAATTGACATATATGATGATGTAAGAAATATCACTAAAATTAGAGTATTTTTAAATGTATGGATTGACAAAAAAATAGTATTCTTAAAAAACATTTAAACTCAGAAATTAAAATTTTGTGCAATTATATTCATCAATACTATCTATAGAATAGCATATTAACCAACTGTATTCCATTATACAATATATTTTTTATCTATCACTAATAGAAATCAATCTACTGGAGTATATAAAAGTGGAGGGAATTTTCTCTGAGTCTGCCACATCATCTCACCCAAGCTTAACATCGTGTACTTTGAAAAAATAAAACTATACTTTGATGATTCTAGGGAGATAAGTGAAAGGTATCAACGTATAAAATGGGCAACATTCCATAAGAAGTATGTTGCATTTCTGTTTAAGGCAATAAGCCATAAGATGTTTGTTATTTAGCCTTCTGGTGACGTACATTGATTTAACGAATGAAGAATCATTCGCACATAACTCACGTGCATGGTCTAAAAATGTTTTAGTCTATTTTGGTAGATTATACCCTCTCAAATTTAAGTCTAATTTAATTTGAAAACGTTCCTCTATTGTAAACGCGTGGTCTTGAACGCCATGGTTGGTTTAAATTAATATTGATCAGGACCTCACCAAGTTTCCTTTTCTCTGAGCTACGGTCCGGACCAATTTTAAGGCATAATTGTTCATATGTCTTCAGAAGCAGGGCCATCTAATAGCACGGTCGAATAAAATTTTAAATATAAAAAACTTTTTTTAAAAAATATAAAATAAATTATGGTAAAAGCTTTAAAATTTTAGATATATTTCTAAATTTAGAGTTTATAATTTTCAAAAAAAAAAATCAAAAAGAGTTATTAATTTTAAAAATTATTAGATTAGATTGTTAAGTATACGACTAGATTTAACTATAAGACACGTTTGAGTCAGGCGCTGGTTGAAAGATAAGGAGCATACGTCAAATGGCTGAGCTCGAAGCTTTCCCAGAGGTGGAAGGAGAAAGCTCGTCTGGTGAGGAAAATGCTCCAAAAGCGATTTAGCATAATCCATGCATGCATGTTCTTACTTTGACTTAATGATACATAATCCATATAATATGTTTGATCTGTCAACATGTAGGGATAGCTAAATTCTCTATTAGTTCCTTGACATTTGCATAAAATTTTCTATTTATCCATCTTGTTTTCACTTTAGGAGTTGGTTAGACCCTCTAAGGTTAATAAAATATAGGTTCTAAAATTCATCACTTTGTAATTTAATGTTATGAACATCTAGATATTGGAATGAAGGATTTTGCGTGCTCCTAAACTTGTCTAATATGGAACATGCGTGCTCTTATAGTATACTGTATACTATATTACACTTTTATACCGCTACCGAAACAATGTTCCATCAAGTCGTTGTACCTGTTAAGTGATGCTAGGGATTCACCTTATGTTGGTGAAAGGAGATATTCTTGTAGACACGAAGGTCGGCTGCAGCTTTTGCAAGAACGGGACTTGTTTCCATGGTGTTGTGGACAGTTCTTCTCGAAACCAGTGTAATTCATGAAATGATTTCAACTTCAATTTCTCGGGACAGACTTTGACGCCTTGGTGGTGGTTGGAGTTAAGCTATTGTGAATGATGTACAATAAAAATTATACTCCCTCTATTTTATTAAAATATATTTTTTAATAATTTCACACATATTAAAAACACATTAAATTATTATAATAAATGCATCGTTTTCTCTAATTTTTAATTTTCAATAATTTTTAATACCTTAACAAAGTCAATTTTTTTTTAAAAAAAAATATCAGTATTTTCATAAAACCCTAATAATCTATTTTTGTAAAACATTTTTTTCTAAAACGCCTATCTTAATGGAACGGAAAGACTACAAATTAACAACATCATAATTATGATATTATATTAATTTACAGAATTATCAGTTTAATAAAAGAATTTAGATTTTCATATTTTAAAATATTTTATGTGTGATAAAAAATAATTTTTACGGGTTTTATATTGATAAAATTTTATAAATTCGGTTTCCATTTTTATTAAATAATTTTATTTATAAAATATATGTATAGTAAAATGTAAATATGTTTTAGATGTAATCTCATTAAATAATATAAAAATATTTGAAGTGTTAAGAAAAATTGTAGAGGAGAAACAAAACAAATAATAAATTGTGATATTTAGATTTATACATGTTAACTTTTAATTTAAGAATTTAATGAGATATATGTTTACACATGAGTTTGTAAAATTTATTAATATATTATTTTATTGAACTTTGTCATATTTTGGACTAACCTAATTCAAACTAACTAAAATTTATTAAATTATTATATTATTATTAAATTACTAAGTATTACTTAATAGAATTTTTACTGTGATGTGATGTGCAATAATGGTTGGATGACTTGTTTACAAAATAAAAAGTAGTGCTTGGGAAATTCGATTTATTATGTGATGTAAGAAACAGAATATTCAGTTACCAGCAGAATATTCAGTTACCAGCGTACATTAAATCATGATCAACCCGGAGTTTTTATGGTGGGGTTCTTATATAGATGATACAATTTGGGTTTGAATGCATTAAATGTAATTGTGTTACAAAATGAATCATTGAAGGTATACGATAGTGAGTTGTTTCGGGTCAGTGCCGGGCGTTTTTAAGTGTGACTCTGTCTCTCTTCAACGGATCCACGTCGATGGTTAGTCTCTTTTTAACAATCTGTATATTCAACGTAAAAAACTACATTAATTTAAAAGAATTTGTCAAAATATCTAAAGATGTATCTTGTCATTTTAACAATGTATTTGACATCTTAAAAATTTCATTGATTTAAAAAATATAAAAAAA